>BQNB010003272.1:0-116374 GCA_026074375.1 Tanacetum coccineum
AGTAGGAAGGAGGTAGATTTTGAGTTGAGTGCATTTAAAGATACAGCCCCATTAAATTTAGGGGCTGAATCTTTTAGTATAATAGATAACACTATTTCTTGAATGTCGAAGTTCTTAATCATCTTTTAACAAGATTCGATGAAGGACGAAAATAAACTATAAACGTTCTAGCATTAAATTAGATACAATGTTAAATTGGTAAATTTATGTTATTTATATAATTCATTCAGAACAAGTATCAAACAATTATTTTTACTCAGAATCATTATCAGTCACCATCTTATAATCACTCAGCACGTTGATTCATTCAGTGCTAAATTAACTTTTTTTTATCAAACAACCCCTTACTTTTCTTTAACAAATAATTGGTATGATGAGTTGCCGTAATATGTTGTTATGTCTTTATTACTTTACTCAACTATCATGTAATTCTAATCATATTTGCATTTTAGAAAGCTGGAACTACAAAGTTCTTTAAAAAGTGCAAATATATTCTTTGAAAGCGTGCACACATGTTCTAATGAATTTGATGAGAAACTGAAAATACATATATGTTTTTTGAAGGCGTGCACATATGTTTTTAATTGGTGTGCGTACATGTTCGAATGAATTAGATGAGAAACTTCAAATACATTTGTTTTTTAAAGGCGTGCACATTTATATTCAACATGATATATTTGTATTTGAATTGTATTTAATTTAATATCAAATTTTGTTTATATTATTTATGTACTTGATTTGTCATAATTTTTAAAAGTTACATTTATAACTTTTAGGTTTGTGATTTTGGATTTGAAAGTTTAAAAATATACACTACAAACATATGTTTAGTCACCATTTTAAGTGACACATATTTATTCAAACAATTGTAAACTGGAAAAACATAAAATAATTACATTTATAATGAAAACCCATATGCACATGACCTTTTTTTTCTAGAATATGAATGAAGGAAAAACTAAATCTAAAAAAAAGAAAAAAATTGTTCTGAAAATTAAGGTACAAAATAAGTCAGTGAATGATAAGGTTCTTACTAATGGTAATGGGTCTCAAGAACCTAATATGAGTGATTGTAATAAGTCAGTGAATGAGGAAGTTGTAAAGGTTCAAGAGAAGGGTAGTCTTTGGTTGC
Source organism: Tanacetum coccineum (assembly GCA_026074375.1). Classification (NCBI taxonomy): domain Eukaryota; kingdom Viridiplantae; phylum Streptophyta; class Magnoliopsida; order Asterales; family Asteraceae; genus Tanacetum; species Tanacetum coccineum. The sequence continues at coordinate 1,133 of BQNB010003272.1, forward strand.
AGTTTAAAGAGGCAAAAGAGGCTTCAATTAGTAAGCCTAAGGGCTTGTTTACTAAATTAAACAGTGTAGTTAATGCTTTTTAATTTGCCTCTTAATTACGAGGGAGAGTCATTTGTGTGTTTACCAATTAAGAGAAAATAAAGACTTTGAGAGTGTGTTTGATAGCTTTTGAATGAGGCAATTCAGAGGGTAGAACAAAATCGGTCAGAGGCAAGTTTGTTTGATAATGACAATTTGACACTCTGAACGATTCTAACTGGTGCTGTTTCATTCTGGGCCCTGACCATTCTATTTCATTCAGTACCCTTTTCTTTCACAATATCACCCTTTTATATTAAAGAAATGTTTCCTCAATTATTATTATATATATATATCATCCTTTTATAAAAATTGAATTTCAGTAGTCAATACACATGTCCAACACGCCACATGTAAATTTCATATTTTGTATTATTAAAGGATATGAGTTTGTATAAGTAAGTTTGTATTAAAGGACGAATAGAGTTTGTATAAGTAAGTTGAATAAAAAAAATTGTCGATTTAAAACAAAAGTTTTGTTAATGTTTCAATTGTTATGCTTTTCTCTCTATTATAATACACATATGACTTATTTACTAGAGTATACTACACCGTTCGTCCTTGTGGTTTGCGTTGACCGCATCCTTTCGTCCCTTGATCAAAAAAATTGCACCATCCGACCTTAAGTGAGAAACGTTATCCATCGTTAGTCCCTCACATTAACTGGGCCCACTAACTGTCGTTAAGTTGTTAACCCACAAGGGTAAAGTCGTCTTTTCCCTTCACTAACAAAACTTAACATCCTTTTGATTTTCTCATCATCTTTTTCATACCTACCTACAACAATCAAATCCCATACATACCAAGATCCCATCTACGAAAATAAAATCAAACCCACACACATCAACTTCCCAATTCACACAACCTCGAATCGCACAAAACAAAAGCCCATAACCCCAATTTACACTACTTCATTATTTCATTTTCGAAAGGATACTCTTAATAGATGATACCAAACTCATACACCTAACATCACTCTCTGCACCAAGAAACACCGCCACCATTGTGTTTGTTCGACTATGATTAGCGGTTGTTCGGCGGCGTCTGCTCGGAAGCTCTTCGGCAAGGCATCGTGTGATGGTTTCCCATATTTTAATCGTTGGGTTTTGTAGAACATTAGAACAAATTAGTTTTGGGTTTTGCAGATTTTAATTTGAATGAGACGGGATATGTAAAAATTCAGTTTTTTTAGCTCAAGAAAGTTAGGATCTTCACAAAAATTGGTTTGTGTATTAGATTTATTGTTATCAATTTTCAAGATTGGGATTGAAATGAATTTGTTGGAAATTATATAGATTTAAGTCTCTTTAAATGAAATGGGTTCTTTTTATTTTTGGTACACCGATTAGTTTTAACATGTATACTTTTGTTTTGGTGGATTTGTTTTGAAATTTGATAAATTTGTAGAAGATGTTGACAATGAATTGAGTTGGTGTGAGGTAATGGAAGAGGATGTTGGGATATTTTTGATTTTTGATCTTGGGGTTTTTGTTTTGGATGTGACATTATTTTTTTCTTTATCTTATTGGTGTTTAACAGTGTGCATTGATGAAATAATTCTATAGATATTGATTATCTGCGGTCATGATTTGGCTTTACGTAATCTTAGATATTTGTAAACAATGACCAAAACAAGATTTATAATGGTGAATTCGAAAATATGGTTGTGGGTGGTTATTGTTGAAGAGGAAGATGAATAAAAAGAGAAGATGAAGTGTAAAATGATGAAAATACCCTCACATGGGTATCAAATGTGGGCAGTTAACGACAGTTAGTGGGTCCAGTTAAAGTGAGGGACTAACGACATATAACGTTTCCTACTTAAGGTCGGATGGTGCAATTTTTTCGGTCAAGGGACGAAGGGCTGCGGTCAACGCAAACCGTAAGGACGAACGGTGTAGTTTACTCTATTTACTATTAGCAAATGATTTAGCGCTAAATCATTAATTTTATCAAACAACCCCTGAGTCCACATTCATCCCAATTAAGATGCAACAAGGGAAAAGTAAACACCCCCTAAATCCCCTTTGTTGGATTACAATATTGATATTAGAGTAGAAAAAAAGGAAAGAGATCTCAAAGATCTTTTTCCTAAAATTCCCCGTTTGTTCCATTTATACCATAATCAAACCTTTCCCTCAATGAATATTCAATTTAGATGGGTCATCCAATCCGAATATTAACTATTTGGACTCCTAATTTGACTAAGAAGTCTTGCGATATTACGACATGTTATTAAATAAAAAGGATGTTCTATCAAACGATTCGCCTTTTGAGTTGATTTTATTCAACGATTGACCAAACGAAAATATTAATAAATAATAAATTGTATGAACTTAGATCAATCAAATTAATGTCTATGCAACGATTCGGCCAAATCCGCTTTAATTTGGCAAGTCTCTTCCGGATCGAGTGAAAGTGGAAATGCAACAAGTCTTCCGGCTTTGGAGTCTTCCTCGAGCAATGAATCATTGGCTACGTTTAGAGCCGAAATAGCTGCCGAGAGAACGAAGCTGAGATTTATGCTCGCATACAAAGTCTCCAGAGCCGTGATTACTACAACCTTCCTCCCCAGAATAATCCTGGGGAGTATGAGGGGCTTGTTCGCGATCAGATGAGTACAAAGTTTTCTTGCCGAATGATGACATGACAAAATATATCTCCTCGACTAGTGGAGGGTTTAATCTGGATGAAGACGACTTGGATTGCTATGATGGATATGAGGCTCATGTTTATGATTTACCGGAGCAAATGCAGGCTTTTGTGATCATTATAATATCCGCATAAATAGTCGTGTTAGGAAGTAGTTATTGTTTCTTTCTTTGTTAGTCATAAGAATGGCATGTCATTCTTATGTAGTTGTTTGACTAGTAGCTCTCTTGTTGCTTGCGAGTGTCCTTAAATGAACTGTGATGAGGGACTTCACATTCATCTTTTGTATTTTAACGTTTTTTGTAGTAATTCAATTTATCAGGGAAACCCTTTACCTAAAAAAACAAAAATTTATCTTAATAAATCAATAATAATATTAAAAGTGTCTTTTACTGTTATACCTTTTTGGATTGAACCAAAACATTTAATAATTAGAATATTTTGATTGGTCTAATAGAGTTGTGTTAGTTCTGGCACTTATTTGGGTTTCAAAATAAAGTCCCCCAATACATGTTATACATATATACAATTGGTATACCGTGACGTTGTTTTGTTGAAAAAGAAAAAGAAAATCACAAGATCTTTCCGGACTATGTGATAAGTTACAAAAACTACTCTATACCTTTAGCTATTTACGTTTTTTTTTAAATAACAACAATATTTATGAAATATCTAATTGATATCTAGCGATTTCTTTATGAAAAATATAGCGACAAAAAGGTCTTTACATTCCGAACAAAGTGAGCCAAATATTACAATATTGCTGGCCTACATACGATTTATTACAAAAAATTAACTTTATTTATAAAAGTAAACGAATTCGGACGACTAAATGGATTCTAACCTAAAGCCCAAATTTGCAAACTTCATATCAACGCCTAAGTTAATAACATCTAGAACCGTTAAAGTTGAAGGGAAAAGGCTAAACTTGAAAAAACAAAGCTATTTAACCGTTTCAAAACCTAAAATTTAGAGCAAACAACAAATATGTAAAGCAGCATGAGTATAAAATTATCCACAAAATTGTAAATCAACAACCTAATAAGTCACAACAAAAATATTTCCTATTTTGCGTCCGGGACGTTTTAGGACTTTAATATGGGGTCTTGGCACATGCGACATACTTCACACTTTTTTTTATATAAACAAACTGCAAGCTCTTTGCAATATTACCTGTAATTAATATTTGTATTATAAAAAATAAGCTAATATGTACATTTTATCGAACACTTATGAATAATAACATCTTATCTTCAGATCATTTAGCATCCCTATATCGCAAGCAACACAAGAAACATGTTAAATTATATATCACGAGCAAACAAAAATAACCACAAACACAAGTATCAATTACTGGTATGATATTACTACGATTTAGGTTCATTTGGATACAAAGTTTTTTGTGGATACCAGGGGACCAATCTCCACCCTTCATCTTCATCTTAATCTAATGGATAAGATTAAACCAAAAATTATTTTCAACCTTTTTTTTCAAATCTTAATATCTCTCAAACCGTTAATCGTCAAGCGAAAAAAAATATACCATCACGATGAGCATTTAATTATCTTTCTATAGATATCCACTTTGATATACTTTCGACAAAAAAAAAATTCAAGTTTTTTTCACTTTTTTCACGTTTTTTTCACATTTTTTCACGTTTTTTTCACATTTTTTCACTTTTTTCCACGTTTTTTTCACGTTTTCTCACTTTAATATACTTTCGACAAAAAAAAATTTTCCGTTTTTTTCACATTTTTTTTGACTTTTTCTCATTGAAACTTGCATGAGAATCATATATGATATTTAGATTTACTGTTAAATCATATATGATGTTAGTGTTAAATCATATATGATTGTGTTATGTCATATATGATATTAGTGTTATGTCATATATGATATTTAATTTTAGTGTTAAATCATATATGATATTAGTGTTATATCATATATGATTTTTAATGCAAATTTCAACAACGGAAAAAAAACGAGAAAACAACGTGAAAAACGGAAAAAACGAAGAAAAAAACACCCGCCCCAACCCGATTAAATATACACACAATAAAAATATATGTATATTTATATAATAATTCTTGTTACTTTACGTAATAACTTAAGTACTTCTCTAATATTGTTAATATGTTAATCTGTTAATATTGCAAAATTGTTATTATAGAAACTTGTTAATATCATACTTTTAAGATTTAACTTCTTTTTATGTAAATTATCATTATACATGTATGATATGTATACCGTGAAACTTAATAAACATTGTTTGTAATTGATTATCATAAGTTTTTAATTCTTCAAGTTACTGCTAACTCATCTAAAAATAATAAAAAATATGAAAGGGTGCGGCTTTGGTCGAGAATTGCACACATGAAAAAGAGGACACTCCGTAAGATCCCCGATTAGTACGGGGCGGGTTTGGGGACATATGACCGCGCAACGAGGCGCCCCCGATTAAATCCCCGACTGGATCGGCGGTTTGGGGAGAACATAAGTAAGCGGGTCTGGGGATGGGGATAGGTCGCACCCGCCCCAAACCCGCCCCGTTGCCTATCCCTATATATGATAGTGTTATAATCATAATATGATTATTAGTGCGTATATCATATATGATAATTTAATTTAAGTTTTAAATCATATATATATTAGTTGTTATATCATATATGAATTATTTAATGCCAATTTCAACACCGGAAAAAAAAACGAGAAAAAAAGATGAAAAACGGAAAAAACGAAAAAAAACTTTTCACGAAAAACGTTAAAAAAAAAAGGTGAAAAACGTAAAAAAAAAAGTGAAAAACGAGAAAAATCTGAAAAGAAAAACGTGAGAAAAAAATGAAAAAGACGTGAAAAAACAACGTAAAACATTTTTTTGTCGAAAGTATATCAAATGGAGATAGCAATAGAAAGATAAATAAATGCTCGTCGGAGGTATATTTTATTTTTGCTTAACGATTAACGGTTTATGAGATATTTAAATTTAAAAAATAGGTGAAATAATTAAATGCTTTTAATCACAACCATTGATTTCTTTTTAGATGGATGATGTGGATGAGTCCCCTAGTATCCAACCTTTTTTTGGTATCCAATATAACTCTCCTCCATAAATATTTATCAAACTTCCTACCTATTAAGGCGTGATTACTGTCAAGAGTAACAGTATATAATCGCATGCTTCTTGTACCTCTTTGACAATCTCTCAAAACAAGTCTCGAGTTCTAAACAAAAAAAAAATATGTGCGCATGTATACGGGTGTGGGAGAGTAGCAGAAACCACCAAGTTGAGTTCACGTTGATCTTGCTCGTGTTCTGGTTCGTTCAAGTTGCGGTCCGTGTAAATATAGTTTCGGTTTGTGCAAAGGTTGGAAAGTAGCAGGAATTAGTATGGGTTACAGCAAGGCTTTGTTTGTATTCTGACTTGTGTTCCGTTAAGCTTCGGTTCATATACGGGTTTTAGTCTCGGACAGTTGGAGGGTTCTAGTTCGTGACTCGGTAGAGTTTGGGACACAACTAAGTGTTCTATACATCTGAGTTTTGTTTCGTGCGTAGGAATAAGTTTTGGTTCGCGACTGGTACGCGTTAGGTGTTCGTATTCATTGGGTTTGTAGTTCGATCGTGTCTCGTCAAATCTTGGTGTCCATGTTCGCGTTTCGGTTTCGATCTTGTTCATCTTTGAGGTAAACCTGAACTACAGTCTTCATATATATAATCATGCGTGCGTATGAGGGTTAATGAATGGAACCTTGTTGAGTATTAATATCTGATACACGTTCATCATATCACTGTTAATAAAGTATTGATAGCTTGTGATTTTAAAACATATTATAGTTATGACTTATGAGTAACTAAATACCATGAACTACACATGCATATATATGATCATATACGTAAATATGATGTCTATGTGGCTAATATAAACATAGTTTTATTTGCATGAAATGCTTACCTTACCTTGGCCCATGTATTAAGAACCCAAATATTATAACCATAAAGAATATGTCTATGTATTGCATAAAAAAATGGCTCATGATATATGTATCCCCCTAAATCACCATTTGTACCTCCTCGGGTTTTTTTTGGTTTTTTTTTGTATTTTTTTATTTTTATAATTTTGTATATGTTATAAAACTGTGACACGGAAAAAACGGAACGAAAAATATAAAGTTTAACAGGTCAAAAGTATGAAACTGTCAAAAATTACGGAACAGAAACTGATTAAAAAACCTGCTCACCTGTAAAAAGGAAATACAAAAGGAATCTTTTGTAATTTTTTTGGCACTATTCACGAGGGAGGTACAGTTAGGTTTCCTAGCAAACATAGTAAAACATAAAGAAGAAAAGAAGAAAATAGAAATATGGAAATGAAATGAAAGAGAAAACGTGTTGGACAAGAGGGAATCATCCGTACATATTCTACAAACATCCAATATTTGGGGGCCCGACGCAAAAAAATGTGGGTCACATTAATTGTGTTTTTGACAACCCGAATCCAGAAAAAGTAAGTGACAATAATAATTGATTTGACTCCATAGGCAATGTTGGGTGACATTTAATTGTTTGGACCCGCATAGGCTAAATAAGTACGGGTCGATCCGATACCCTCCGCCCCGCCCCGGGCGCATTTAATGCTGATTCGTGTCGCCCACCCCGTCCGATCTGACCCGGTTCATTTTTTTATTCTTTTTCATTATTTAGAAATAGCCACCCTCGAGTATTTACGAAATACTCCATCCACTAATGTGTCAAATTACGATTTTTAACATATTACAACCACATCGAAAATCACCGCCGAATACACTCACGCTAAACCAAAAAACGATGCTCCTAACCATCCCGTCAGCGAAGCGCGGGCAAGCGTACTCCAAACTATACAATATCGGGGAACACTCGTCGCAAAATTTATGCAGCCAGGGGGGGGGGGGGGGGGGGGGGGGGGGGGGGTCGGCCTAAAAAACCCGACCCGCCGAAACCGCCGGCCTACCAGCTTTTTTTTTTCCTTTTAAAAATTTTTCTTTTTTTTCCGATAACCCTTCGCACTGTTGGAGTCATCGGTCTGTTCCGCGCCGAGTTTTTTTTTTTTTTCTCAAAAAATTTTTAAAATAAAAATTTTCGTTTTTTTTGTCTTTCTGAATATCTTCTCGCACTGTTGGAGTGTTAATCTCTCCTTTTTTTATGAATAAAAGTTTGTCCTCCAAACCTCGCCGCTCCGCTAACCGTTTCCCGTAGTGGTGAGCGCTGGGTTATACTACATGTATTACTACATTATCACGTTAGAAATTGTTATATGAATTAATTTTCAAACCTCTCCTTTTTTATTTTTGGGTAGTAGCATTAAGACCCTTATAAGTTTAGATTATGACAAGTAGATTTGAGTTGTATACTACTAATATAAAAATAGACAAACAAAATTCACAGAACATCGGACATAGAGTGTCAATGTCACATTGAATCAAATGTCATAATAATATTAAAAGAAAAGCGATGAAGGCAAGCATCTATAACATGAAATGGTGTAAAAGTACGTTGGAACATTGGATTTCTTTAATTTTGTAAATAACATTACTCAGCCATGCAACGTTGATACTTTTTTTGGAAAACTAGTAGTAAAACATACTCATGTTATAGACATGAAGTTTCACATTAAATATATATTTTATTCCAGTTTTACGTTCAAAGCCCCCTCATGTTTTATATAATTAAAACGGGTATAATACTTCGTGGATAAAATGGTTTAAATTATTAAACGAATAATAATTAGTCCGGCTTAGTTAAAATTAATATATTATTAATCCATTTATTGAGATCGTGTGGATGGAAAATCAGTATTAGAATTTCTATAAGTAGTAAGATTTAGCAACGAACATATAAAATAAGATATATAATGATATGTAATCATGGATTCCTGTAGATTCGGTAAAGAGGGAGTGATCTCTTGTCTTTGTGTTGTTTCTCTCCTTTGCGTGTTTGTTAATGTACAGATATTCCGTCCTTTTAATAAGGACACCTCATGACTTGATTCTCATTTGTTTTAGCTACTTTGATTCGTTAGATATTCCGTCTGATTTGCTATCCGTACTGATGACTCATTGATATTCGTTGATATTCTGTTTGATTTGATATTCGCATTCATGATTCCTTTGATCTTTGTTTGAATATGATATTAGATCTGTTATCTTGATTGAATTATTGGTAACTTGTTCAGTTTGCTTAAATCTTTGCCTGAGATATTTGAACTAGTCATGGAGGTACCATGACCATGTCATTGATGCACCAATGGCATGACACTATCTATGGCGGTGTGATTAGTCCACGATGTTCCCTTTTGAATGATGGCCTTTGATTATTATTAGCTTACATATGTATGTATACTCATCATTGTACTTGTGTATATGGATATGACTTTGTTTTGCAGGGAGCGTATGGATGCATCCTAGGTACTTTGTTTCGTTCAGTTCAGGTGAATGGTTGTGTGTGTGCTATACACCCCATATCACATTTGGTACATCAGGAGTTGCAAATCCTGTGTACAACTTATTATGTGGCTATATGATTATATCTGTTTAGGGTCTATTCATGTATCATGTTTAGACATTTATCTGAGCTCGTGGGCATTCCTTCGTTGTTCTTGATTCTTATTCATTTGATTCGTATTTCGTATGATATTGGTTTAGCAGGTTCTCGTGATTCGTTTCATTCATCCTTTTGTCTTATTACCTTTTTATTATTATATCTGTTCACTGAGCGTTAGCTCAGCCGCATTTTCTTTTCCTGCGGCAAGTAATACGCAGGAAGCTGGGATTTGAATGTTGAGAGTAGGAAGCTTTTATAGGACCGACCCGTGATAGATTTATTTTGTTCGGATTTATGTTTATTTCTTATTTCGTTTAAAGATCTCTTTTCATTTAGACTTTGTTGGAATTTAATACTTTTGGAAGTCATTTTGTTTCATGACTTAGTATTTTTATTTAATAAAGTCTTCTGCTTGCGTTTATATGTTCTGATATGACACCATAATGTGACTCTTGGTCTCTTTATCAGAGCGGGATGTTACAATTATGGTATCTGAGCCAGGTTACGCTCTGTAGAACCTAGGTTATGACCTGTGAGGATTAGGTAGACATTAGGTTTCCTTTTGATATGATCGCTTCCTTTTGTATTTTGATCTTAACTCTAAATTGTCTTCGCTGTTTCATTCATTGACCGAGTATTTTCTTCGACCGAGAAGCGTTGGCAGATCACTCACCAAACAAGCAACAGTCTATTAAACTTAATATCACGGACATCGTAGTACAAGTTTGTTAACGTTCGTTCTGTGAGACAGCAATGAACATATCACAAAGCCGCCAATATAACACGCATTAACACACAAAGCAACCAGTATTAACACAAATATCTTTCAAATACTTCCCTGTTATCCTCTTTCATTCAGTCTTTTCTTAATCCATTACACATCTTGTGAACATGGTACACCTGCTCTTCATTATCACGATGATTTCTGCTGCTTCTCAATACAGCCATCTGTAACCATGTTCACAACAAGGTTTTCGACCTGCTCACAAACTATGAAGAATACCAAACAAGTCCATGTGCCTTCTGCTGTTGCTTCTTATTCACAAATAAAACATAATAAACGTTCCATTTTATTAGGGTTTAACAACAACCCTAATCCCATCGAATTAAACAAGCAGCTTCCATGAAACGAACACAAACAACACCAAGCTGCTTCCTTCATGTTATCACGCACCATCACAAAACATCTAGGGTTTTCATTATAAGATTTGTACAAAAACCCTAATATCACAGATTACTTTAAATCACCAAAAACAGAAAGCTTCGAACCACTTTTCTTCAAGATTCGACAACAAAAATACTTTGTAACCTTCTGGCTTGTATTCCTTGAAATCGAAAATTCAAACACCTCAAAAGACACCAACGAATTCTGTTAGGGTTTTAGTAACCCTAAATCTTGTAAGCCATAAACACGACTTAACAATTCATGCGTCAATCACAAATACACAAAACGCACTTCTTTAAGGCAACGAGCAGCCCTAAAAATTCTTGACAGCATACAACTTCCATACCCACGACACATAAGCAGATCCATCAACAAACATAAATCCACAAAAGACCTGCTGCTTGTGAACACTCCATAATCCAAACACACAAAATCTCTTCTCTTTCTGAAATAGTGCCAACAAGACATGCTTATTGTATCTCAGCTAGGGTTCATCGTTGATCCCGGATCAACTCACCATATTCCACCGGAAAAACGATCATAAGACATAGGGCTACAACCTAGTATTTTCACTTAATATCCAGAACCTATTGATTTTTCTCAGTTCTTTTGTTTTATCAATTGATCAGATTTCTTGGCTGTCTTTCTGGGTCTACAGCTGACTCTAGGGTAATGTTGTAATTGTTTCTTCCAAATACCCTTCTTGTTGCTCTAGCTGCTTGATAGCTGCCTCTGGTCATTGCTCGATAACCACGGATCTGATCTTCTTGAGTTGGAAGTTCTGTTGTTTGCGTAGAACTTCTGTTGAGGATGTTTGGCCTTCTAGAACTCATTTCTTTGGTTCTTTTTCAAACTGTTCTTTAAAGATTTTATTGGGATCTTCAAAGACGGTTATTTTTATCCGTTTGTTCTTTTTTACTGGGAATTTACCACACCTTATGATAAGTTATCAAGTCTTTTGGCTAAACTTGATATTGAGTCTTCAAGGTCAGCAGGCTGAATCTCCTTCTTAATAATAGTATGAACTTTTTGTTGTAGTCTGTCAAACTTTTCTTTAAGCTCAATTAACTTCTGACTTTGTTTAGAGGCTAGATAAAGTAAAGTGTTATTTTGTTTTATAACAACATTTACTTGATTAGTCATACCTCCTTTGTAATCAGATGTTTTTGCAAAACTAACTGCTGGTGATTAAATATCTTCTGTAGCTTGTATAGCTTCTTGATATTCAGTAGTTGCCTTTAGGTTGGCAAGACTCATCCGGTGATGAGCTTCTTGACTTCGTGAAGAAGGTGTTCAACCTTCTGGATCTTCTGATTTAGGTCTTATGTTAATCTAAGGGCCTCCTTTTCAACTAACTTTGGTTGCTCAGCTATTTCTTAAAAGACTTCTCTTTTAGTGAGTGGTTTGGACTGTTGGATCTCAGTTGAGATCTGTTGAAGGCTTTTTCTAGTTTCACTATGTGTTTTCTTAGTAATTCCTCACAAGATTCAAGTTCTTTTTGTTTCTCAGAAATACTTTTGTAATTTTTAAGTGCTACTTTAGAAAAGAGATTTAAACGATTATAAATACAGGCTAAATTATTAGTTAAATCGGTTGTTGTGGGTTTAGGACTAGTTTCGTTAAAGATGATATATTAGAACTATAGTACGTGAATAACGTACCAACACTGTAATTTCTTTATCTCAAAAGCGCTCGGACATAACATTAAAAACTTCAAAGCATATATTTACAAACTTGTTTTAGATTCACCAAATGGTTAACTTCAAACTTTCTTGACTCATACGGTACTTTTTATAAAGAAGCAATTGCGCTGTCTTTTATAAAAAACATGTGGTTTTATGAATTTTTTAATAGAAATGTTATCGTAGAAATACGAATTATTGATAGAATAATACCTTTACTGCTTTTCCTGAATATACCTGAAGAGTTTAGCCTTCCATAGAGCTAAGAACGTTTTGATTCAAAGCTCTGACACCAAGATGAAAATTATGTTGCCCAGAATTTTTATCTTGTACTAAAGCTCAAAAACTAAAACTTTAAAGTACAAATACTTAAACACACCTTTTTATTATAACTGTGGAAGCTTAATTATCTTATATTATAGGGTTGAGTGTTGGGATTAAAAGCCTTTTTAATACTGCTAGTATTACTGCTGCTCATATCAGAGTTAATGTTGCTCAGTTGTGTTAGTACTGCTCAAGAAATTCGATAGAAATAAATGCCTATGCTTTTTTACTATAAACTACTTCCTGGTGCACAGTTAGTACTGGTAGTGTAAAGTTAATATTGCTAATACAAAGACTGCTTGAAGTTAAGACTGCTTGAAGAGTTACTACTGCTAGTGTAAACTTACTACTGCTAGTGCATATTAGTACTGCTCAAAGACTTAGAAGAAAAATTGCTAAGTAGTTACTACTTAGCGTAGTGACAAAAGTTACTACGGTTAGTAACAAAGTTAAAGCTATGCTGAAGGATTTAATGCTGGCTAATTGAAGAAGATTAGTACTAATCTGATTAGTTAGATTCTGCTTATGTGATTTATATGAGTATTTTGTTAAAAGATAAGTAATAACTTATTTTGTTTGAAAAGATTTGATATTCTTAGAAAGTTTGTAAGCCGTTTAGACTCTTATTTATAAAAGGAGTTCTAAGGGTAGTTTTCATATATATAAAAAACCAGTCATTCAAAGAATTTATCATAGCTTCAAGGACTTATTTAAGACCCAAATACTTTTGAGAGTATTCCACGTATTATTAAGTAATTATTGTGAAGCTTTTGTTTGTTGAAATATATGTTCATAAATAATTACTGTTTCATTGATAGTTCTTCTGGATATTAAAGAATAGATTTCGTAATAATCTTTAATACATTCAAACAAAGTTTTCTACTAAAGTTGTGTTATGAGTTATCTAATAATAACTAATCCTTTATACAACTTAAGGAATACGATCTATTGAATGGGATCAACACGTGGTAAATCATAGTTTGTTGCTTTGGAGAAACTTTACCTGTAGAAGATATAGATCAAACTCTGTACACACTGTGTGGCTGCATCCAAAGTTCCCATGGCATCAATACCGGGTGAGTTTGAGTTATGGAGGATGAGGATGATTAATACATCCAAATATAGACTATGCACTGTGGGACAAGTCATAGAGAATGAGTGCAGACCTTGCCAAAAATAGTAGTCGTGGAAGGTGTTTAAAAAATTGATGCCATTTCATCTGCTGAAGATAAGGCTAAGAGAACATTTAGAAGTACAGACTAAAAGTACATTAATGAAGGGCATCCCCAATGGAACATCAGTTAAAGTTTAACTCATATAAAGATGCTAATGCTGTTCTGGGAAGCTGTAGAAAATGAGATTTGGTGTAATGCAGCATACTAAGAAGACTCAAAGAATCTCTTAAAGCAACAATAGAAAACATCACTTGCTCCACAGCTCAGAGTACTGCTTGATCAAGACTTTTGATAGGCTTCAAAAGCCTTGTGAGTCATTTGAGCTTTTTATGAAAAGCTTTCACAAAAGAATGTAACAAAACGTATTAAGAAGTTATGTCACCTGAGTGGGAACACGCATGCGTGTGTGTGGGAGGAATAATAAAGCTGAGTTAAGAAACTATGAGCATGGATGGATCTCTATAGACAACCTCAAGGTGTATGAACCAAAGTCAAAGGGATGTTTAGCTCAAGTTTCAAACACACAAACAAGGCTTTTGTGTCCTCTTCAATAACAACACTAACAGCACTAATGAAAGCCAATTAATACTCCCCATGGGAGTTTCTAACTCTAAGCACTCAAGTAATGCTGCAAACTTTACAAATAAAGAAAACTTGAGTGGATGCTTGTTATTTGTTCATCTTTGCTATTCAACCAAATAGTCCTTCACTTCACATGCGGAACTTGCAACAAATCCATCCTGATGACATAGAAGAGATAGATTTGAGATGGAAAATGGCTATGTTGACTACGAGGGCAAGAAGGTTTTTGAAGATAATACAGGAAGGAAGCTTACTGTTAATGGCAATGAGAACTATTGAATATTTGATAAGTCAAAGTGGAGTTGTTACAACTGCCATAACTAGAGGGACTTTTGCTAGGGAGATGCAGAGCACCAAGAAATCAATAAAACAAGAACAAAGGAAATCTCAAGCAGGAAGTGTCTATGGCGAAACAACTACTTCACAACGTTTGGTGTCATGTGAATGTCTTGTGGATATTACTGGAGTGATCAGGCAGAAAGGAAGTGACCTAATTATTGCACCTCACGGCTTTCTCATCTTCAATTCTGACTCAGAGGTATCCAATGATTCTATTTGTTCAAAATCTTGTTTGGAAACTTGTTAAATTATTAAAACACAAAATGATCAACTATTTAAGAGATTTAGAGAAATCAATTTAATGGTTTTAGTTATAAAACAGGTATAGAATTACGAGGAAGAAAAACTTGAATTTTTTTATAAAAAGAATGGATTCTGTTTATGTAGAAAACAATAATGGCTTCAAAGGGCTAGTCAAGTAAAGAGAAATAACTATTAGTAGAGCTTAGGAAGAAGCTTGGAAATTTTTAAAAAGAAAAAGATAGCATTCAATTTAATGTAGATAAAATTTGAAAATGCATCTAATAGTTTAAACAAGCTCATAGAGTGTCAGATTGTTGATAATTCCAAGAAAAAAAAAGGTTTAGGCTATGAAAAATATAAAGCAGTTTCCACCTCCCTATACAGGAAGATTTCTTGCTCAACACCTGAAAAAAAAAAAAAAAATTCTAACTTTTACTGGTTTAGATGAGTGGTTTTATGATTTTGGTTTAGGGTTAGATGAATTAGGGTTTTAGGATTAGGGTTTAGAAGTTGTGCATTGTGTGTTTGTACTTTGTGTTAAAGTGGTGGTAAGATATAAACATGATTTAGGAGGTAAAACGACCTAGTTTGTATTTCATGCATAATTGACTTGTACATTGGGCTTTAGAAAGTTGTAACTTGATTTAGGACGGAAAAGATATTCAAATGTTGAGCATTGATACTTCTATAAATTCTTTAAAGGCTTGTACATTTATTTTATATGTATACATTATATATAATTAGGGTTTTGATATAAACGTTTAACGTTTAAAGCCTATTTTAATATAACGTTGCAAATGGTATGTTAAATAGATAATGTACTTGGTAATAATGATGTTAAGATATAGAATTGACATATTAGGATGTTTATATGATATAAATATAGATATAGATGACATAAGTAGGTTGTGTGAACTTGTTTAGTTTTCTATGTAAACAATGTTACATAATAGAATGTAATAAAGCAAAAAATTTCCCATACAAATATGATCATAATATAATAAGTAGATATTTCATTGATGAAAATTTCGGGTTGTTATATGTTTCTATGCCGCTTACTTAGTAATCGTAAAGCTTACATTTTAGTTGTTGGCATTTAGTAGGTTTATATGATACACGTTTTGGTAAAGGCCTTTGGATGTGAAGTAAATGGATGGAAATGTATGTTTATATATATATATATATATATATACCCGTGAAAAAGTTTACACCCTTACAAACACCTACCTTAAAACTTTATTAGTGATCAGTATTTCTTCAACCTTAAACTTTATTTAATATATTATTACTTATATTTTTTATGATCTTTTGGTAATAACACCTACCTTGTCTTTGCCCCTTCAACTGTTCTTTAACTGGTCAATACTTCAAGACACACACTACAACTAATAAAAATTAAGCTGATTCTATTATAGATCCCTATTATTAAATAAAATTGAAAAAAATCATACTTTTTCGTGGAAGTTAACAAAATTTCAACGATAAAAAAACTCACAACTATTTCTTTACATCCTTCACTATAGTCCATTTTCCAACCAATTATAACACTTAGGATGAGAAATAGATTGTTTATGGTGTGACCAATAGTTGTTACTCTCTGCTAGAAACTTCTGCTTAAACTCGTCTATCGCTAACAATTACTGTACGGACCATGCAACTCATCTTGATCCTTTCTACCAAGTTACCTACCCTGCTAAATCTATTGTAAACCATATATCTCGAATCTTCATCAGATTCTGTAATTGTATTTGCAAAACATCACTTATAAAGTAAAAAACGTTTATAAATATTACTTTAGTAAAAACGGCGTAACTTTCTCGTTTTAAGCCCGTTTTATACGTTCTTTACGTCCATGCTTTCGTATTAGAAAGATATATCAAAATATTACATTTTCATATTTTGAGTCCCCTGATGAACAGTACTTTTTATTGTTCATGGACTTTTAAATGTTTATTTTTATAAAATTAGTTATCGTAAACTCGTAAATGTTGCATCTTATTCGTTTTAACTCCGATTTTAGTGATTCTTTCGAGCACGTCTTCGTAATTAAAAGTTCTATCATTTATGATGTTTTCAAAATAAAAATACATGATGTAAACAGTAACTTTTATAAAATTATTTTTATAAAAGTATTTATTATTGTAAACTTGCGAAATTCATAACTCATTCGTTATTGATCCAAAAATTATGATTCTTAATGTTTTGGAATCCTAAAAATATGTACTATTTGAAAAAAAGATCCAAACTTTTATATCAGAGGTGGTTTGCAATGAGTTTTTATAAAATTTATTTTATAAACGCTTTTATTATCGTGTAACTTGTAAATGACGTATCTCCTTCATTATAAATCAGATTTTCGAGTTCCTTACATGTTTGGAATCCTCATGAGATGTGGTATTTTATAAAAACATAAAATGAATGCTTTTTATTTTGAATTAAAATAGAAACATTGGAGGTTTTTGTTTAAAATGTGATTAAACTAGTTTTTATAACTTTTTAGCTTTACAACTTTGTTACAAGTCCTCTATTACACCATATATCATATGTCTTACATACTTATGATCCTTAGTCCATGATTTGTCAAAATATTGTCCAAGATAATAAGTTCTCATATCACTTCTACCTGTAAACTTATTAAGTACACCTTTTAAACCATTAACTTATTTATGCTTTATATACATTAACCAACACTTGAATGATATTTATACTTCTATTAAAACATGTACTTAACATCCATTTAGCATATGAAGAAGTATTTTATACCATGATTACAAGAAAAAATCCATTTTACATGCAAATAAGTTTCTTAGATGGTGATTTACTATATACACATTATATACACTTAAAATCATGAAAGTAAAGAGATTAGGATTTTTAGGTAACCTTAGTATGATGTAGGATGATGAACAACAATGTCTAAACCCTTATTTAGCAAACAAACCCTAGCTTCCAAGTCTATGAAAACCCTAATCCAAAGAAAACCCTAATATTGAACCTTCTTGCTTTAACACTTGTAAACTCCAAACCACACCTTCTAAACACCTTAGGATATCTTATATATGAAGTAGGAATACATGAAAATGTGGTAAATAAATTTGGTATGGATAATGTATGTGTTTTGGTTGTTCGTGGGCTAGAGGGTGCAAAAAGGGAGGATTTGTGTTGTTTTCACCTTAAGGAATGAAGTGTGTGTGTGTTTCTAACTAGTGTAAGCCTTATATAGCCTAAGACTTAGTCAAAGATCACATGTGGAAGTCTTAAGACACAATGAGGGAAATAAGGAAGTCTTGGTCAAGTCTTGCTTAGGTTTTAATGAGTTGGTGATGTACATAATCAAGTTGGTGTTTTTGTGAGCTCATGGTTCCCTATTATGGGATGCATCCTACGAAATCAAGGGGGTAGTGCTAGTTGGTGATTTTTTTGTATCTTGGATATTTTATAACAATATTGAAGTGTTACTTGAACTTATAATGTGCAAAGGTAATTTATAATGTGTATACTTTTAATGTGAAAGTCTTGGTTCATTTATTTTGCATAGAATTTGATTAAGCTAATAAATTTGGGTGCATTTTTATTAAACTTTGGGTATTTGGTATAAAAATAGGTATTTGTTGAAGCGTAGAAAATTTTTGGTGCTTCCGGGTATGCCTAAATTTATTTAATTGCGAAACGTAAACGTTTTACGTAACCAATAAAAATAAAATATAAAAGTTGATTATTACTTTCTTAAAAATAATATATTGCTTTCTTGACGCAAACTTTAATTTGTTTGGTGCCCGTTTACGTTGATTGACAATTTTTAGCTTACGCGATTTAACTTAATGATTAAAATTAAAAGCAACGTGTACGAGAATAGAAATAAATAGTGAAATATATAACGTCGTAAATGACCTGAAAATACGGGGTGTTATACGAATCAGTTCATGCAAGGTTCTATGTGAACCTGTGCATAAGATCATTTTGTCGACCTATGTTAGCTCTAGCTGGTAGGCCCTAGATGCGAAGGACAATAAGCGTTCAGACCATTGTGAATGGTTGGTATCATTGAACATGTTATGAATCTGTGTGAATGCCATGAATCTAATTGAAATGCTATGATCATTTGGAACATTATGATAGCATGGGGTTGCTATTTGGAATCAAAATCTATTGCATGCATTTTGTTTTCATATTGCACATTTGTCCACTACTTAAACTCTAGCACAGCAACTGGATTTACTTCTAAACCTACGAGCTCACCAACGTAATGTTGACCTTTCGAGTATCATTTTCAGGTATCATGAATGATCATTGAAGCCAAGTTAGAAGGTTTTAGCAGACCTAATGGCATCATTTATGGATCATTATCATGAGAGATTTTCATTTGAGACTTTAAATCAGTTCAGCATTTTGGATTATTCCTAAGACATGTTTCACCCATATGTGGGGGTTTGATTTGTAAGACTTAGACTATGTGTTGTGTTCTTCGACTTGTCTTGACTCAAGTTTTATACTTGTTGTCAGAGGACGTCGTGACACTTTTCTGATATGCATTTTAGTTTTCTCTATATTGTTATCTTGTGTTATGATGATCAATCCTCCATCATGCCTCGTGTTTCCGTCTTAGTCGGGGTGTGACATTTAGTTTTGGTGAATTTCTTAATAGGAGAAGATGTAACAGAGTCTTGCATACGGGATCAAGCTTCAAGACTCACTTGTCGCAAGCACCTCCCTTTACATGAAGATCTAACTATTGATCTTGGATCATCACATTCATTCAAATTAATTCTTATAATGTGTCAAGGGTGTTTAGTGAAGTACTAGTAGGTTAGTATATAGTATTTTGGTTGAATGTTGTGAGGTTGGTTCTACCTATGTTAGAAATTGGTATCTAGCTTAGTACCAAATAAAGGGTAAGTGATGTAAGGTTGGTTCCACATTAGGACACGGTATTTAGCTTAGTACCGAATAAAGGGTAACCGACGTAGGGTTGGTTCTTCCGTGTTAGGACTCGGTATTTAGCTTAGTACCAGTTAAAGGTAAGCAATGTTGTAATGCTTCTCCGCCAATTTAAGGAGCTTATGGACATAGTGATTACGAACTCTCGAGTAGGTGATTCGGGGAGTGGAGTATGGCAAGGAAGGAGTCCTTGTAGCTGAACCACTATGAATACTTGTGTCGTATATATCCTTTGCATTTATTTCCTATTTACATTCATATGCTCATCAAACCTTTACTTGTTGCTAGATCTAATAAATAATTGTCTAAAAGATTTTGAAACTAAAATTTTAATTGGTAAAACTATTCAACCCCCCTTATAGTTTCCACAATAACCTCAACTAGGACATATAAAGGGTGTTTTTAGGGACTACTTACTTGATCCTACAATAATGTAAGCTCATAGACCTCCTTGACATGTACAAAATCACATTCTTTTTTATCTTTATGCTTTAATCAAGTGGTTGTTGTTTCTTGGGGAGAATCACCACTCAGTCACGTCAAGAATCCATCGGTACTTCACATGTATAACTAGGGTTATGAACCTATGCAAGTTGGAGAATACGAACGTGGGCAAAAGTTAACTAAACGTAGTTAAATTTAGGGAATCAACTAAATTCAATTAAGTTTCAACCCTTTTGCTTGGTTGATCAAACGAGAGATAGAGAGGCGAGGGAGTTAACGTTTATGAGAATAGTTATGAATCCTATTAGGAAGCCTTGCCATGGAACATTCCTAATACAACTAGGATTCCGTATAATTATCTATAAGTACACAAGCTTGATAATAAAGCAAACTTAACCCTTCCCTATCACACGGGGTCCGACAAACCATAATAAACCCCTAGGTTTGTGGTTTTGCCTTTAAAGTACTCTATATATTTATCCTATGTAGATATATACATCCTAGATAATTACCGTT
This sequence comes from Tanacetum coccineum, assembly GCA_026074375.1. Classification (NCBI taxonomy): domain Eukaryota; kingdom Viridiplantae; phylum Streptophyta; class Magnoliopsida; order Asterales; family Asteraceae; genus Tanacetum; species Tanacetum coccineum. Next base: position 21,845 of record BQNB010003272.1, read on the forward strand.
TTACCCCTCTATGAGAATAGCGCCATGTTCTCATTTCTTCTTCATTTCTATTCCGTCACTCTTTTCTCATTACCAACTTGTTTGTTTTGTTTAGTGTGCATCGGTGTTACCCCATCAACATTTCTATTAGTACCGGTTGTGAAAGATGTTGTTCATTGCACACTAATCATTTAAGTTGTAATGAACAGTGTCCTAAGAAGATAATCTCGGATTTCTTAAAATTTATAAAAGCTCCTCGACAAGTTGTGAGATGTGTTCATGTTTTTTGTGAATATCCTAAGCCTTTATTCATATATAAAACCTAACATAAGTGTTGGAAAGATGAACAAAGGTAAAAAGAAGAAGTCAAAGGAACATGTCGTAAATCAATGCAATACCAAATGGCAGAATTTAAAAAGTATGAAAGAGTTTGTGAAACTGAGTACTTAACAAGTTAAGATACTTGATTGTTTTTTTAAATAATCTGTTCATGTTTATAAAATGATAAAATTACAAATTGCGTTGTGTGGAGAAGAGATAAAATTTTGTATAAAATAAAAATAGATAAACAAATGAGGTTTTTTGTTAGAAAAAATAAGGCTGGTCACGGTACGAAAACTGGACCAAATCGAAAACCATTTTGGTAAAAAGTATGGAACCGAGGACCGGACAGAGATGTTCGGTCCATGTCCAGTACGGTCGGGTTCGGTTTGGTCTTCGGTTTAGTCATGTCCAACAAAACATAATGGCATGTTTTGCTCAAGACCGTACTGAACCGGATCAAACCAAAGAGCGATTATAAGAGAAAGGACGAATCAAAATACGTTCAGTGCGGTCTAATTCGATCTAATTTCTCGATCTGTTTAGTCCGCGGTCTATTACGCTCCTCGGCCCTGAGAAAAAGATACTAAATTTTAAGATATACACTACTTGACTAAGATTAAAAAAATGTGTTTTGAAATAGTATAGTGTAATAAAAATAATAGTAGTAAAAATGGAAAGGAGTAATAAATAAAAGGTTTTAATTTCATATTTTCACATCTATGAATGAAAATCAAAACCAAATCAAGATTTGATCGAGTTTGTTTGGTAGGGAATGAAAAATGATTTCCAGTTTACCAAACACCTGCTGACTTGGATTCGGGTCGGTCCTTTTTTATTATTATTTAAAAACTGATCAAGAAGAAGAAGAAAGCATAACCATTAACCATCCAGCATATTCCTTAGAAGACCCGATCCATCGATCCAATACTAGTACTAATTTCTGATCTCTAAGTATGCACTCCAACTGTTTGATGAAATTCCCCTGAATAACATTTTATTATTGGCAGTTGCTGAATAACATTTTATTATTACCACTTGCTGAATAACATCATCAAACTACAACTTCCATCAAAGTACATTAAAAGAGAACCACTAAAGAACTACCAGACCTAAGATAAAAGTATAAAAAAGGCAAATGCCAACCAACTAAAAATCAAATACTTCTTCAAGTTTTTGTTTGCTTATTCCTCACCTTTAACAATCCCGGTATTATCATCACAACTCTTTGACACATGGGGGATCCACCCAGTCAAAATAAATACAACGTTCACCATTGAGATGTGGGCAGGCAAGGAACCTACGACATGGATTAACATCAGTCCATGATGTTCGAGTGACTGCAGGATGCCTATAAAACATAACGCCAATGGTATTAAGGGTTGGATTGGGTAAATTGTGAATTGGGTGAGGTATCGAGGGAGTTATAAGGCGTAGAATTTGGCGGGAGATGGTATGAAGATTATAGGGTAACACTGTTAGTTCTTTAGGGGCATGTTTGGTACACAAGATTGTCAAGGGATTATGCTTATTATTTTGAAAAATAAGCTACTTAAAATATAAGCTTCGTTTTGTAGATAAAATTATAAGAGATTATAAAGAAAATAATCTTTCATAATCTCTTAGAATTAATTGTGTTCTTCATGCAGTCTTATAAAAATAATCCTCTTTTATTAATCTCCATCACCATTCTCCATCTTAAGCTCATCTTCCGAGTTCCTAGCAAACAGTTACTTTGCCAAAACATAACCTAGCGTGAATTATCTAAATGTGAAGGGACGAAATTGCCCCTGAACGATGGCGGGGGTGTTCACGATAATATTAGATGGTGTTAGGGTCAAAGGGTTGGTTAACCCATTTGGGTCAACCACAGAGACGTCCAGTGTAATTATCAAGGCAATAGGATGAAACATGCAATTTGGGTATAACCACAAGGACCAAACATGTAATTAATTCATACTTTTAATATTTAAAATTGTAATTTGTTACACAAAATAATGACTAGTGATGACATCAAATAACGTCTATTTTATAGCATCATTTATCCCATGTATTTAACCTGTTTTATATAATTATTGCAAGAATTGTTACTTAATCGTTTATATTTGAGAATTGCAGTAATTAAGGAGTATTTGGTGAATATTAGCAAAAGGCACGCATTTTGGAGCTTAAATGAAGATATTTTAAAGATTACAATTCTGAAGACCAATACGTCATATCCATCAAGGAAGATACGGCGTATCCGTGCCTGCACTCAACAAAGACCATAAAGGAAAGAAGATCAATACGCCGTATCCAGAAGAAGTCAATACGCCGTATTAAAGATATAGTATGTGGATATTCTAGAATATATCAAACGTGGCCCCTACTCTAGGAAACTCTAATACGCCGTATCCAATCCCTTGGATATGCCGTATCGAACCGACTTCCAGACCTTATAAATACAAAACTCAAAAACAAGTTTTAAGTGTGCTAAATCATATTCTCGATACCTAAACCACAAAAGTCAATTTTTAGAGGAGAAAAAAAGCATAAGAGGTCTTGCAACGCATTCCAATCCATAGAAGACAATGTTTAATTTCTTATACTTTTGTAATCGTTCAGTTTTTGGTATCATTCGTAAACTCGGTTAGTTTACCTTGGCTAAAACAATTACTCTTGTATTAATTATGATGTTTGAAGGCTAATACCTTCAGGTATTAGCCATTATTATGAAGATCTGAATGTTTGGTTTTGTTTATATCTCGATTGCTTAATTTATCGTTGCATGCTTGTTTATGTTTATCAATTTATACTTGTTTACATGCTTTTGTATGCGACCTATCATTCAACTGGATCTAGTGATACGGACCAAGTAATCTAGATGTCGGGATAGCTCTCCATATAGTAGTTTATACATCTAGAATCATAGGATCACAAAAATTACCTTTGGTTTATTGAACATGTTGACTAGTAGGTGAATCTAGATAATTCAACAAATAATTTTTTGATTCCATTAGATAGTTGGACAAGTAGACTACTAGTGTATAAATTGCCATTAAGCAGTAAGTGGGTAAAGTCTCTATGAGTTAGGGTTTAACAAGATCACCATTGCTTTAATCCCTAAGATAGATTATAATTAAGTAATAAGGATGCTTTATGCTGATGCTTTAGTTGTGACAGAATTAATGTGTCTAGGTCTTAGGATGAAGTCCCGCCTAAGTCTAAGAATGATACGCCTCTTCGAGATAAGTAATCATTGCACTGAATAAACAAACCAACTTCTAATCGGATTATTAATGGCTAATATAGTTTTCTATCATAAGGCTTGACAGCTCTTTTATCTTCTGTTAATTTTCTTGCGTGGGTTAAAGTGTCTTGAATTGATTGTAGTCACCAACCAAACCTGTGCCAGTCTCTCAGGCTGAAACCCCCTTTTACCTGTTAGAATTAGGATTAGAACTAATATAGGATTAGCAAAGGTTTAACTTAGATTAGAATTAGCATAGATTAGATAACCAAAATATAAATAAATTGAGAGATTTAACCTCACTTCAAGTGTTCGACACCCTACTTACCACGAATCTACCACCGACCGGGTACACTGCCCGTTAAAAGTGTTGTTTTTGGTTAAGTCAGCAAAATATAAATCTAAAACTTGAACTATCATAAATAAACACCACACAACGACACATCAAGTTTTTGGCACCGTTGTCGAGGAGTGAAAATTAATCTTGATTTTTATTTTATGTTTTGGTTTTTAACATTAGAGTAGATCTAACCCTTAGGAGTAGTGTTAATTAGATTAGTGTATATTCCTGTATATTCTTTATATTTTGTATATTTGTTAGTTTAATTGTTCGCTTGTATATTTGTGTGTTTAATTTAATTGATTTCGTAATACACTATTCTGGTCGATAACTCGATACGGCGTATCCACTTCCATTGGATACGGCATATCCAACTTTCTGTCTAATACATCGTATTCATTCAATAGATTAATACGGCGTATTCACTTCTATTGAATACGGCGTATTGATCATCTATAACAGAATCAGAACCTAAGTTTTTATATTTGATTTTCGTGCTAAATTTTTTTTCTATCTTTCTTCAGAGCAAATCCTGCTGATATTTTTACCCTTGTTACAGGAAGAACTTATCAGAGCTAGTTGATTGAAGAAGGAACTAAAAGAAGTCATGGTTGAACCAATTCTATATGATAACATGGAAAAAGCTCCAACTAAATCAAATCTTTCTATCACCAGTTACAACATAAATATTGAACTCAGCAAGGAATTTTTTGTGGAATTAAGAAAGAACATATATCACGAAACGTATAATGAACATGTGGTGGATCACATTACTAAGGTACTTAAAATGGTTGATTTGATCTACGTTCCTAGAGTGGATTCCCATCAACTACGAATGAAAATCTTTCCTCTCTCGTTGGCCGATGATGCTAAAGAATGGTGGATTAGTGAGGGGGATGGAAAAATCACCACTTGGGAGGAACTTATTGAGACGTTCTTCTATAAATTCTATCCCGAATCATATGATGGAGAAGATTAAATGTTAGACAAAGGAGATAACTGGGGTATTGATCCAATTGAATTCTTATCAAATGTAAACACGTCATTCAAAAATCATAAGAAAGAGGATGGAAGAACTAAAAAAGTATTGTTCCATGCTTGAATGGGAATTGGAATAAGAGACAAATAGATGATAGCATCTTTAGAAGTAACAATACTACTACTGACTCGTTCTTCAAACCTTATCTGATAACACATGGAAAGGACGACACCGAAAAGGAAAAAGAACAAAGTCAGACAAAGCGCAAATATAGCAATACATCCAATTCTATTGATGAGCAACCTAACAAAAGAAGGTGCAAGCAGAAAAGTTTGAAGCTATTCAGTACTCGCTTAGACCCAACAAAGAATATATTGCTATAAGAGGATATGAATTTGATATTTAGGAAAGAAATTATGATAATTTGTCCATAATCTACCAAGATATTTTTTAGAAAAGGACGAAGGATGGAAGGTGACGCGCACCAAGTGATAAAGAGAAGCTGAAGAAAAAGTCTAACTTAAAGACTTCGCTGTAAACAAAAGTGCTTTCCGGGAGACAACCCGGATTGTTATTTAATTTTATTGAGTCTGTCTAGTAGGATATTGGATATCATAACACAATCAATGATTTAGGGGTTGGCCTACTTTATAGAGAGAGAAAGTGAGTTCTAGTGAGATAAACTACACCTTATGTGTGTGTTTGATAAATTAAACAACCAACCCCTTCCCATGGCTAGAAAGGGGGTATAAATACATATGTTTTGTACCCCTAAGTGGTCTATGGAGTAGGCTAACATGTGGGTAAAGACCTAGCCCAACACTATAAGTCATACGGTAATTAAACGATTAATATTGAGGCTACGAGCTAACCTATGCTAGACATTACACGGGGTGACCGAGTCTTTTACATGGATTTTCATAATTCTAACAATCTCCCCCTAAGGGAGGTCACCCCATAAAATACAAATTGAATCCTAGCTATCTTTGAATTAATCTTTGACTATGGCTCGTAGTCTCTTGATTCTTCAAGATTAGTCTATGTACTGTAAGTAGTGATCTTTGAGCTTTGTTCCTTAGACTTGTGTGATCTTTAAGCTTTCTTTGAGATCATCATCTATAGTAAATCTCTTAATCCTCCTTGTTGTAGAGTATTGCCTTCCTATGATGTTGTGACCTTCGGACCCGCATGCTCACACTTTTCTGGATCATGATAATACTCATCAGAGTTGTGGAAGCTGTGTTGTAGGTCTTTCATTTGTGATGATGTCTTTGATTAGTAACATTAAGTGTGAGCATAGGGTTGTGAATTGACTCCATTGGAACGAGGTATCTCCATCTCCATCTTTACGTGAACTTGTAATAAAATAGTTAGCAATAAAGCTTGTGGACGAATATGGCTTTGTCATTCGCCTGAGTCTGGTTGGATTAACCTTCGGATCCGTGAGGACCGACCTGTGATCAGATAGATTCATCTTAAAAAGAATCTCCTTGACAGGATTTCTAGTATAAGTATCGGATCATATAATGTACAACCATCAGAATCACCATACTTGCCTGTTCTCTTTATCAGAACATCTCAAAGCAGACAGTACGATAAGAGTGAATCAGTTAGTTATTGTCTTACCGATTGATGAGAAAAATTAATTTGAAAATTAATTAACGTATCACTTGAGAAAGTATTTTTGTGATACATCAAGAGTGTTTTATAGCACAGAATTAAATTTCATCAGAAACACATTTGTTTTGAAAGATATACACAGTCAATGTGCTCGAAAATCAGTTGTTGAGCACATCGAAAGGTTTTTCAAAAACTATTCATCAATTCACTGCTTGGAACAAGTTTAATTCATAAAGAATTGCACCATCGTTGCTTTCCATTTGTCACAAGTTTAATCCATAGTGGATCTCACATGTCACCTACTAAGAGCTTGTTAGATGTTGGCTCTAAAAGGATTTCCATCTTCATTGTGAGTACTTTTGTATCACTCGGATGTTCTAGCAATACCACGAGGATAATGCGTAGGACTCATAAGATCTTACTTGTTATCACAGTGTATGGATGATCTCATGGCTCTAGACTCAATAGTGCACTTTTGGTTTATGTAGTCAGAGGCTGGAGCGGACTACCACCTTTTCAATATTTTCTAACTCGGAGTGAGAGAGACAATAGAAATGTATTGATCTCTGTGAGAAATGAAACAAGAATCCTTTGAGGGATCTTGAGTGGCTAGGGAGGGTTGTGCAGCGTAGCACTGGGTCTATGATACTTGTCTTCAATGTTAGCAATCAAACATGTAATTCTGACAGCATATGTAATGACCCGGTTTCTGCCTAATGTTTAAGGAGGGTTGCTTTATTTTCACCCTTTATCGTAACATTTCTTTTTCATTCTTCAACCCCTTCAGTGCTTACTGAGACTTCATTACTAGTACCTTGTTGGGTATGTTCTAGTACTAGCTCCATCTCAGTCCGTACTATTCCTTTATTCTTACATTACTCCTTTTGGAATCATACCTAAGGACTTCTACACTAACTAGTGGATTGTCCCTGTGTATATCCCTCTGGCTCTGGCAGGATCGTGGGATCGAGTACCTAACCTTACCATCCTTATAACTCCGATAAAGTAATTACAGGGTCGGTCTTTGGTATTTCCACAATTGCCATCACACACCATTAGATCCCCCTCAATATGTGCATCGATATTCAAAAAGGTTTAACACATATGGGAGAGCCTACACTTGAGTCTAAAAGATCATATTTTTTATCAGATTTTCATAGTTAAACCACATTTTCTCCCCCGATCAAAAATTTCAAACCCGTTGAGATTTTAGGTCTCAATTGATTTAAGTTAGGAAAATTTGGGAGAAACTGTGTCTGATTTATACAAGCCTATGATGGAACATAGTATAACTAAGTATACAGATACAAAATACATTGTAATCACTACTTTATTATGTACATACTACAACAACATATATAATAATAATACCCCACACGAGATGGACCATGATTGCCGAGATGATGTGATCATTTGGTCCTCTTTAGCAGTCTGTAGTCTCCCTCTCTTATCCTTCCACCAACAAAGCTTTCCAGGTTTCAGAATATTCTCCTTGTCTTAAGCCGTTTTTGTATGGCAAACTTGAACTCCTTGCTTCTGTCGACATCTTTCCTTGTCCAAAACTGTGTGTTCAAACCCGGATTCATCCTGTTGACCTGGAATTCCTTGACCCGGTAGTCTAATGCCTCATCAATCTGTTGCAGAGTGCCCTCACTGAAATTGTGGATCTCATTAAACCGCATGATCATTTGAACCCCATATTTATCCCTAAATGTAAAGGCCCTTGGAGAGTCAATTACTGTGAAGTCGTGCTTGAACTCAAAGTCAGTGGCATCCCATTGAGGTTTGGTGAGGTTTAGCTGAGTCTGGTAGCTTTCAATCCCTAGCTGGAAGTCTTCGACGTGTTGTCTTATAACCAAGTTTTTGGTCCATAAGTTGACAGCAGTAGTAAGAATCTTCTTATCTTCAGGTGGTAGATGGTTCAGGTGACCTTGAAGATTCAATAAGTACAGATCTTCAAAGTCACTAGGGTACAGATATTTGAAGTCCCTTTCCGCAATAGTATATTCTTTAAGATCAGCTCTATAAAGAACGATCTTCTTACCACTCTTTCTTTCACCCGATATATAACACAAAACATACACACACTTTTATTCACTCATCAAAACTTACATACTACTTCAATCATGGTTCCTAGTCAAGCTAAGAACGGGAATAATGGAAAGTATAAAGCCATTTAGAAGCCAAGGGTTAAGAAGAAAGAAGCTCTTGAATCCATCGCATAAAAGACTTCGGTTATATTTCTTCTTTTTGACCCATTTTACCTAGTTCGTGTACTAGTAAGCTTTTCTACTTGTTCAATAAGCTCTTGTATTGTTTTAAATTATATATCAGCTCCTATACATCCTTATGATCTCATGAAATCAACCCTTAAACTCTAAAGCTTATTCATTTGGTTTTCCTAACCCAAACGCGCCTTTAAAACCCTAAAAGCTCTTTTTGTGAATCTAATAAGCTATAACCTGTTATAATAAGCTATTTCTATAAGCTCACTTATCACTTTTATTATCATTAAAGATTAATCCTAAAAGCCCTAACCCATAGGGTTATTGTTTCTAAACCAAACGTGCCCATTTTGAATTTTTAAGCTCATAAGCTCTTTTCATAAGCTACAAGCTCGTAAAACTTACTTATTTTAGCTTATTGTAGTAAGCCATAAGCTGCAAAATACTATTTAGATTGAAAAATACAACTATTATGGATTTTGGACTTAACTCGCAAATCGTTTCATGCAAAGGGGTATATATTGTAAATTATGAAACTATATAACTTTTAGGCCAAAATGTAATTATCTTAAAGTTAAACTTCAGGGGTTTGTTTTGCCATATTTCATATTTGAGGGTTAAATGTTTTAAAATTATATAATTAAAGGGTTAAAGTGTAAATTAAATAAATAACAAGGTAAATATATTGTCGCCATTTTCATATCTCAAAGGTAAAAATTTATTATTTTTTATATTAATTATAAAAATATATTTAAATATTATAAGACTCGATTTTATTAAAGCCACACATTTTTCGTTATCATTCATCGATCGAAACATTATAAAACTAATTATGTTATATATTTAAACATAATTTATCATCCACTAGCTTTTGAAGAAACTTAAAATCGTATCATTTAAACTATAACGTATCACGTTACTAGGGAGTTTCATGTGAGGGGTTTTCATTTGGGTAGACGTTTTGACGAGTTGCTGGATTTACGATTTAAAGTGTCCTAGCTCCTCAAACGTTTACTACATGACCTCTGGATTATGATAGCCCAACACGAACGATATTTTCACAATTAAATAACTAACTAATACTTACTTTATGAAATAAAGTTTGAAATAAGGTTTACACTCAAACTAAGACTTGACATATTACCCTAGGTTGCGTGACGAGGCTGTTTACTTCTATTTGAATTAAATTTCAAATCAATCAACTACCTTTCAATGAGTTCTTAGTCCCACCTTTGATATGTTTTTCTAAATCTCGTGGAAAACATGCTATAAACCTTTAAACAAGTTTTTTCCCAACTGTATGCTTATCGCTAAATGTTATTCTCTGAGTCTTCTCACTGCTAATATTTCTTAATCATGAACCATTAGTCACTTGCGAGTGAACGTGAATATTGTGAATAGATCTATTGGGGGTGACAACTCCCGTTGGTGTACCCGTACATGGGGTAACCAAACGCACTATATTTGAGAATAAAGGATAACTTTGGCAAGTTACCTTTCCTTACGGACAGTTGTTCTTTCAAGTCGTTAAATTAACTTCGGATGTTACTGTTTGGGTTGCATGACTTAGGGCATAATACTGTATTTCATTGCTAATTGAATTACGTTGCAATTATTACCACTTAGATGACTTGTATTCAAAAATTTCATTACACACTGTGATTTCACTCAACTGTTTCTGTTTGATCCTTTAGCATGTTTTATCTCAGGTATTGACAATCTAATGGCACGGAGTGGGCATTGGACTTGAGGAACGAACAAACTTGTTATCATTCAAACTTCATATTTTTCAATGTACAGTTTAGACCTCTTTTGAAAAACTCTGATATATATGGAATGAAACTAAATTTCCAAAAACGTCACCTTTTGTGTCGTATTTCTAAGATTATGACTGTTATCATGAAGTAATACCCAAATTACTTCCGCTGCTATAAGACAAATATGGGGTGTTATAGATTGGTATCAGAGCCTCGGTTATAGAGAACAAGGTTAAAACCTAAACATAACCACTTTTTTCCATCCATAGAAAAGACCTCGTGCCACAGCAATTTCCTGAATAGTATGTAAAGAGATTTGCGTAGCAAATGATACATAACTATTAATTATATATAAATAACTTATGTTATTTTTCCACTGGGTTGTTACACAGTTATGTCTACATCCACCCACCTTATTATCGTCCCATCTGATTCTGATATTGAGGATGCTTTTTCCTCTATACATACTCCTGACTATACTCCGGCTTCACCAAACTAATTCCCTGCCTCACCGGGAAACACCTCTCTTGATCCTTTTGGACTAAGTATCTTTTAGCCTCGCTAGCCATATCACCTTTTCCGGATGATCCATATATAAAGGTCATGCAAGCATATAATGCTACTAGTAATTAATCACCTATTCCACTACCACGAGCTTCTATTGCTCCACCAACTGTTTTGCCTCTATCTCTAGTGTTACCACCATCACCAATGTTTGATCCTTAAGATTTCTTTCTTCCAGAAGAGATTTTACCACCTCAGAAATAAGCCCATTTCCTATCATCTTCCTCTACTAATCCTTTTGCTCCACTTTAAGTATTTGAGATTGGAGAGAATTATCATGGCGCTCCAGATACGTCTTACGCACGTCATGAGGAACAGATCGAGACTATTTTGAATCACCTAGATGAGCTCCCTCTTGAGCGCATTGAGCACATGGAAGATAAGATAGAAGGTCTTTGTAATGGTCGAGTAATCATACAACGAGATTTTGACCAACTAGAAACTGAACTTCAAGAAGCCCGTACCTATAATATTCTGGATTTCAAGAGAGAGCAAATTAGGCTAAGACGACGAGATTGTTCTTGCACGCGTCAGACTTTCTACGCTGAGTGATCATCGAGGATATCCTGTTTCGCCACCGATAAGATGAGAAGAGTATTCTGACAAGATCTAGAGCTCAAGAACTCACAAGGAGACCACCAACTACTAGTACTAGAACCTATCATTTACAGTTTTTTCTAGAATCCAACCACTGGATGCATGGCATAAATAAAGACACATGTCAAATTTTGACTAGGTAAAATATGTAGACAAGTTGTTTATGACTTAATACAGTGGTGATTCTATTATACCTCGCTGTTTTATGATACCGATTTATGTATGTCATGGTTGTCTATCCTATTTCTTGTATTACGATTACTCATACCCTGATGTATCCGGGATTACTATGGTTCTCTTAACATCCGTTTCTCAAACCTTTATACCCAAGTATCATGGATATGATTAATAATCAAGACGTTAAACATAAAAATTTCGGAATCTAAGACTTCCAAATGAGTCTATCTTTGCAGAGTTAGATAACTCGTTATGGATCATACTGAAACCACTAAGAAGTGAACCAGTCCCTGAGAAGCCTAATGAGTTAGATGCTTGTTAGAGTGTCAATTCCAAAATTTTCTGTTATATCCTGCAATGTAATATCAAAGAATATGTATTTCATTGTTAGAACTTGTATCAAACTAGTCATTGTCAAAATTTCCATACATTGTACAAATAATTTGTGATATGATTCTTATTTTGTGTTGTCTTATAAATGTTAATAAAATGGCTCCCAAGAGGACATCAACATCTACAGTATCACCCATGACTCAGGCCGTCATCAGAAAACTAGTTGCTGATAGTGTTTTCGCAGCTCTGGAAGCACAAGCTGCTATCATGGCAAATGCTGACAATACCAATAGGAACACCGGACCAAGAGAAACTCCTGTAGCAAGAAAATGTAGCCTACAAAAGAGTTTTATGGAGATGCCAACCTTTCAAATTTCAAAAGGTACGAAGGCGCTGTTGGCCTCACTTCTGGTTTAAACGATATGAATCCGGTATTTTTCCGTAGTAACTGTACTGAGGACTGCAAAGTGAAATTTGCTACTTGTACTTTAACTAAAGAAGCTTTGTCCTGGTGGAATTCATTCGGCCAGCCTATTGGAATAGAGGAAGCCTACAAGATTACCTGGTCCGAATTTAAAAAGCTCTTAATAAAGAAGTATTGTCCCCGAACTGAGATCAAGAAAATGAAAGATAATTCTACAATCAGCTGTAACATGAAATAGATCTCAAACTGTACATAAGAATATTCCAAAATTGGTAGTTTTTAATGCAACTATTGTGCCAAAATTCTGAGAAACTCCATAGAATCTTCATCGTGATTACCCAGAAGTATGAAGGGAATGTTACCGCTTCAAAGCCTCAAAATTTAGAGGAAGCCATTACCATAACCCAGAGGTTAATGGATCAAGTAACAACCGCAACAATGATTACCAACAACAACAGAATAGAAGGCAAGAAACCATCAAGGCTTATGTTGTCGCTCCAACTGAAAACAATAGGTATACTGAAATCCTTCCCATGTGTAAGAAATGCATCCTACATCACACAGGACCTTGCACTGTCAAGTGTCAGACTTACAACAAGGTGGGTCATCAGACCAGGAACTGTAAGAATAAAGGGCCAGCCACTAGAGGCAACCTGCAACCAGTGTTAGTAATTTGTCATGCTTATGGAGAGAAAGGGCATTATAGAAATTAGTGCCCAAAGGGAAACAACAGTGCCCATGGAAGAGCATACTTGCTAAGGGACAAGAACGCTCACCACGATCCAAACGTAGTCCAAGAAAAAGCAGAACTTATCTGGACCAACTACAAGAGTTTAGCAGACGAGGTTTTATCCACCCAGTACTTCACCTTGGGTACTCCTAACTTATGTTAAAAAGAAAGACGGATCTTCAGTATGATGTATTGTTATCGGGAGTTGAATAAACTCAACCGATTAAAGAAGCGTTACCCATTACCCAGGATCGATGATTTTATTCGACCAACTTCAAAGTTCGAGTGTTACTCGAGGGGGATTTGACTTAAGATTAGGCGAACACCAACTGAGAGTCAGGATAAGATATTTCCTAAGACTGCTTTCAAACAGGTAATGGACACTATGAATTCCAAGTGATGCCATTTGGTTTAACTAACGCACCTGCTGTGTTCATGGATCTCATGAACCGTGTATGTAAACCATACTTGGATAAATTTTATGATTAGTATGCATCGATGATATTTCTCATCGTACTCCCCGTAACAAGAAAGGAACAACGCCAAAATCACTGAGAATAATCTTGGTATTACTCAAAAGAATAAATTGTATGCCAAGTTCTCCAAATGTGATTTGTTGGATCAGTATCGTGCAATTTCTCGGCACCGTGATACCAGTCAAGAATTCACAGTTGACCCTACCAAAATGAGAGCATTTAAGAATTGGGCATCTCCTACCACACCCACAGAAGTACGCCAATTATTAAGACTCGCTGGCTATTATCGTAGATTTATCGAAGGTTTTTCGAAGATTGCAAAGTCTTTGACTGAATTAACCCAGAAAAACAAGAAGTATATCTAGGGAGAAAACCAAGAGTCAGCTTTCCAACTGCTAAAACAAAAACTTTGTGAGGCTCCAATCTTAGCATTACCAAAGAAAACATGATATGTCATTTACTGTATCATTAACATCAAAGGTCTAGAGCAGTGTTAATGTAAAGAGAAAAAATTATTGCATATGCATCCCGACAACTCAAGCCTCATGAAGAGAACTATACCACATATAACCTTGAATTAGGAGCAATAGTGTTCGCTCTGAAATTTTGGAGACACTATCTGTATGGCATAAAGTGTATTGTGTTCACTTTATCATAAAATCTTCAGCATATCCTTGGATCAGAAAGAGTTTGAACATGAACAACGCCGTTGGTGTAAAATTGCTCGCAGATTAGATTTTGAGATCGCTACCATCCTGAAAGGCAAATGTTGTAGCAGATGCCTTAAGCCGGAAAGAACGAATGAAACCACTCCGAGTTAGAGCATTAGTCATGACCCTTCACCCAAAATTACCATCACAAATCCTTGAAGCCCAAACCAAGGCAATCAAAGAAGAGAACATCAAAGCTGAGAACCTACGAGGAATGGACAAAGCATTTGAAGTACGTCCTGATGGAACCCGATGTATCAAGAATCAAAGTTGGTTACCACTCTTTGGTAATAAGCTTAAATCATGCATGAATCCCATAAATCAAAGTATTCCATTCACCTGGGTTCTGACAAGATGTATCAAGATCTAAAGAAACTCTATTGGTGGCCTAACATGAAGGCAATCATCGCTGAATATGTTGGCAAGTGTTTAACATGCTCTAGAGTTAAAGCAGAATGTCAGAAGCCATCCGGCTTACTGATACAACCAGAGATTCCTACATGGAAATGGGAAAGAATAACGATGGACTTCGTTACAAAACTACCCAAAACATCAAGCGAACATGACACAATTTGGGTCATTGTAGACTGCTTTCCAATCAGCACATGTATAATCCCCACCAGAGTGACAGATAGTATGGAAACCCTTACAAGGTTGTATATAAAGGAAAAGTTTCACGGCATAGAGTGCCGATATCCATCAGAATCAATCAATAACATCATATCACATCCAGATTCTGTCATCAATGCAGAAAGATTTGGTACTCATTAGATGTGAGGTACAACATATCATCCCGAGACCGAGTCCAAAGTAAAAGAAACCATCCAAACACTCGAAGATATGCTTCGAGCATGTGTCATAGATTTTGGAAAAGGATAGGAAAGACACTTACCATTGGTAGAATTTTCTTATAATAACAGTTACCATGTCCGTATTAAGGCAGCACCATTTGAGGTACTTTATGGTCAAAAGTGCAGATCACCTGGTACTGCATGCCAAGTTGGAGATGTTCAACTCACAGGATCAGAGATAATCCATGAAACCACCGAAAAGATAGTGCAAAATTTGAAACGCCTGCAAGCTGCAAGAGACCGGAAAGGAGTTTACACCAATGTAAGCAAAATCTTGAATTCTAAGTCGGAGATTCGTGTAATTTAAAATGTCACCTCAGAAAGGTGTCATCCGATTCGGAAAGCGAGGAAAGCTCAACCCCCGGTACATTAGACCATTTAAGATCCTCAAAAAAGGGTTGGCCCAGTGGCATACAAACTTGAGCTTCCTGAAGAACTCAGTAAATGTCTACAATAAGCTTTCCACTTTCTAATTTAAGAAATGCCTATCTGACGAATCCTCATCATCTAATGAGAAATGAGCTTCGCTCCGATGACACTCAACTTGTGGAAAGAACCAATAGAAATTATGGATCGAGAAGTCAAGCAACTGAGACAAAGTCATATCCCTACACACAGTATCCTGAGACTAATCTTCTAGTCACAGGACACTTAGCCCAATCTGACTCAGCATACACCTTTAAAGACATATGTTCAGACTTCTCATAATTCACACCAGATCCTGGAGTACCTTTAAGGTACCTCAGAACCCTTAAGCTAAGGTCCATGTGAGACTGTAAGGGAGCTTGCATGTGCTGACTAAGACTGTGCACAGAGTATGAAATACCAGGCCTTGTCAGAATCAAATATATCAGCTTTCCTACAAGTCTCTGATAACTTGTAATGTTTTTAAGGAACTTATCATCCTCAGATTCTTTATGGGCTAAGATCATATTCTCAGGCAAAGGTGTTAAGACAAGCTTACATGCCAACAATCCATAATTATGCAATAATTCAAGGCAATATTTCCTTTTAGACAAACACAATCCACCTTTCTCAGTTTTTAAAACCTCAATACCAAGGAAATAATTGAGCTCACCAAGATCTTTAATCTTGAACTTACTTTTTAAAAAGGTTTTAACTTTGTTGATTTCATTAATATTATTACCAGTTAACATAATATCATCAACATAGACTAAAAGAGCAACAAAGTTACCACCATATTCTTTTGTATATAAGGAATGATCATGTCCACTCTGTTTGAAATCATTTTCAATTAAGGCCTCAGACAATCTATTATTCCATTGTCTGGGAGCCTGTTTGAGACCATATAGAGACCTTTTTAGTTTGCAAACTTTTGTTTCATTTTTATTAAAGTAACCCGGTGGTGGCAACATGTACACATCCTCATCAAGATTACCATACAGAAAGGCATTATTAACATCTAATTGAAACAAGCACCAACCATTTTGAACAGCTAAACTAATCAAATACCTGACAGTCCCCATTTTAACAACAGGACTAAAGGTCTTTTCATAGTCTATACCTTCTCTCTGGTTAAACCTCTTGGCAACTAACCTGGCTTTGTATCTATCAATTTCCCTTGTTGACTTATGTTTTATTTTATAAACCCACTTAGATCCTATAGCTTTCCTATTCTTAGGTAATTCAACAAGATCCTAAGAATTATTTTCATGCAGAGCCTCTATCTCTTCATTCATGGCCTGAACCCAATTCTTATCAAGAGCATCCTCCTCATAAGACTTAGGTTTAAAGGACATATTAATATTAGCAATAAATCCACAGTTTTCAACAAACAACCAGGTATGATTAGCGAATTTGTCAAGACCATATCTAACCTTGTTGTTAAGCACATAATCATTTAGTTTAGGGGGTAATTTTGACTGCCTACTAGACCTTCTAAGGGAGCTTTCCCTAATATTACTCTCATTAGTGTTAAATAGATTAGTGGTAACATCATAATTTTCAAACATATTGCCCTTAGAGAAGTCTTCTTCACCTATCTGCATTGATCCTTGATCATCATCAGATGACTGCTCCCTTGCAGTATCATCTGATTTAGATTCAGAACCAATGTTGCTACCAGATGTCTCTCCCCCATCATCATTGGGACTTGAAGCTTGATTATCAGTTTGAAAATCATCAAAAAAGGTTTTATGACTAGTTAAATCTTCATTTTCAGAAAACACTTTTAACTCAGACTCATATTTAACAAGATACTTATCTTTTTCTAAACTCATTTTATAAGAAAATATTGTTTCATAAAACTTAACATCCTTAGAATAAAACATACTTCTATTTTCAAGACTCAATAGTTTGTAGGCCTTTTTTACACTTGAAAACCCAATTAAGACACATTTTTCTGATCTTTGAGAAAATTTATCATTTTTATTCAAAATTTTACTAAAACACAGACAGCCAAAGCTTCTTAGGTGAGAGGGAGATGGTTCCCTACCATATAATTTAAAGAAAGGTGATTTACCATTTAAGATTGAAGAGGGTAGCTAGAATGCATTCAGACAAAAAGCATAAAGGTATTCCCCCCTCAAACATTAGACTTCTGGCTACATTTAGTAGATGTCTGTGTTTCCTCTTAGCAACCCCATTTTGCTAAGGGGTATAAGCATAACTGGTTTGATGAATTATACCACTACTAGTTAAAAAATTGGTCATTCTATTATTAACAAATTCTGTTCCATTGTCAGACCTTATAATTTTTATCATTTTAGAAAACCGAGTGGCAATTAGTTTAACAAAACTAATAAAGTGATCATACACTTCATCTTTGGTTTTTAGTAAATAAACCCACACTGCCCTAGAATAGTCATCAACCATAGTTAAAAAATACCTAAATCTATCTCTAGTTGTGACTTTATAGGGTCCCCAAAGGTCTAGGTAAATAAGACTCCTGAATGAGTCAGACTTATGTTCACTTAGGAGGAATGGTTCTTTCACTTGTTTGGCATGGTGACAAACTTCACAAGGCATAGCATGAGTTGGTTTACTAATACTCAGCCTGTTTTTCAGAACAGACAGGACTTGGTCTGAAGGATGACCAAGTCTGTTATGCCAAATGCCTTTAGAAACATTAAAACATAAGAAACTGTTATTACTTATAAAATTTTGGGTATTACATTCAGTATTAAACACATAGAGGCCTCCAGCCTTACTACCAGTCCCCAGAATATTCTCCCTTTTCAAATCCTAAATGATACAGTCATATTCATCAAAACCAACATGCAATTTACTATCCCTGACCAACTTATTAACATACAACAGGCTAACACAATATAACAACCCACAATTTTCATCTATGTAATTATCCATCTATTAAATTAGATGTAATTGTTATCAATGTAACATCTACTTATTAAATTAACTACAACAATTTTCACAAGTATATTTTTGCTTTATTCCACCTATTATGCAACGTAACTTGCATAACCTAAGTAAACGAGCTCACGCAACCTACCTATGCCAATTTCATCAACGTTTATAGCCTGTAAACGTTATAATATGTCAAGCAATATGTTTTTAAACTCTATTTTATCATACATTATTTATTTAACGTACTTTTCAAAACGGATTTCTAACGTTTACTACATGACCTCTGGATTATGATTGCCCGAACAGTAATACGATAACTTTAGGAAATAAAGTTTGTAATATCAATAATCGAACTAAGACTTGACATATTACCCCCAGGTTGCGTGACGAGGCTGTTTACTCTTATTTGAATTAAATTTCAAATCAATCAACTACCTTGATAAGGTGAGTTCATAGTCCCACCTTTACATGTTTTCTAAATCCCGTGGGGAGATACATGCTATAAACCATGAATACAAGTGTTTTACAACTGTATACTATCCTGATATATTATTGCCTAAGTTTGCTTTCACTGCCAATATTTCTTAATCATGAACCATTAGTCACTTGCGAGTGAACGTGAATATTGTGGATAGATCTATTGGGGGTGACGACTCCCGTTGGTGTACCCGTACATGGGGTAACCAAACGCACTATATTTGAGAACAAAGGATAACTTTGGCAAGTTACCTTTCCTTAAGGACAGTTGTTCCTTCAAGTCGTTAAATTGACTTCGGATGTTAATGTTTGGTTGCATGAGCTTAGGGCAATAATACTGTTTTCCATGATAATTGTATTCGTTGCAATTATTACCACTTATGATGACTTGTATTCAAACATTTCATTACAAACACTGTGAATTTCACTCAACCGTTGTGTTGACCATTTTAGCATGTTTATCTCAGGTAAGTGAGCAATCTATGGAACAGAGTGGCACTAGACATGAGGATGTCCAAATCGTCATTCAACTTTATGTTTTGAAATGTATTTTGGGACCTCTTTTGTAAAAACTCTGATGAATAATGAATGATAACTTATCTTTCAAAAACGTCTCTTTTGAGTCGTTTTCTATTACTGTGACTATGATTCATGAAGTAATACCCCAGATTAGCTTCTGCTACTATATGTCAAATATGGGGGTGTTACAGATTGGTATCAAGAGCCGAGGTTATAGAGAACAAGGTTTAAACCTTAATTATAACTACTTTTTCCATCCAAGAAAGTCCTCCATGCCACTGCATTTCCCGAATAGTATGTAAAAGCTACATAACTATTAGATTATTATATAAATAACTTATGTTATTTACACTGGGTTGTTACAAAAAAATGTCTTCAAACACTTCCGACTATATCTACCCTATTATCGTCCCATCTGATGTCGATGTTGAGGATGCCTTTTTCTCTACAAACACTCCTGACTATACCCCGGCTTCACCAGACTATTCCCCAGCTTCACTGGGAAACACCTCTCCTGATCCTTCAGATGATTTATCTAAGTATGTTTTGGCCTCACTAGCCATCTCACCTTTCCATGATGATCCGTATATGAAGGTCATGCAAACATATAATGCTACTAGTAATGAATTACCTATTCCTCTGCCACAACCTCCTATTGCTCCACCAACTATTTGCCTCTATCTCAAGATTTATTTCTTCCTGAAGAGATTTTACCACCTCAAAAACGAGCCTGTTTCCTATTACCCTCCTCAACTGATTTCTCTACCCTACCTTAGGTATTTAAGATTGGAGAAAGTTCTCAGAAGACGCATCTGGAACGTCATGAGGAACAAATAGAGAATATTTTGAATCACTTAGATGAGCTCCATCTTGAGCGCATTGAGCACATGGAAGATAAGATAGAAGGTCTTGGTAATGGTCGAGTAATCATACAGCGATATTTTGACCAACTAGAAACCGAACTTCAAGAAGCCCGTACTCAGATTTCCAAATTTCAGAGAGAGCAAATAAGGTATGACGACGAGATTGTTCTTGCTCGCGTCAAGACTTCTACTCTAGAGATACTCATCGAGGATATTCAGGTTAGACACCGATCAGATATGAATAATCTTCTGAACAAGATCCATAAGCTCAAGAACCACAAGAGAGGACCACCAGATTACTAGACTAGATCCTTATCATTTACAGCTTTTGTTAGAATCCAACCACTGGATGTGTGGCATAAATAATGACACTTGTCAAATTTTGACTATGTAAAATATGTAGACAAGTTGTTTATGACTTAAATACAATGGTGATTCCATTATACCTTGCTGTTTTATGATACCAATTTATGTTTATCATGGTTATCTATCCTATGTCCTGTATTACGATTACTCATGTACGGTATGATCCATAATGAGTTGTCTAAGTGGTCGCGGTATCATTCCACAACCACTGAGAAGTAAACCCATCCCCGAGAAACCTAATGAGTTAAATGCTTGTTAGTGTGTCGATTCCAAAATTTTCTATTATATCCTGCAATGTAATATCAAAGGATGTGTATTTCTTTGTTAGAACTTGCATCAAAATGAGAATCAATACAATGATATGTAAAATAAATTCAATATCACTAAGTATGAAATTTTTGATTTTTATACGTTGACTTGTGATATGACTATCATTATATGAATTCTTATTCAGTGTTGTTTTGTAAATGTTGATAGAATGGCTCCCAAGAGGACACCAACATCTGCAACACCAGCCATGTCTCAGGCTGCCATCAGGAAACTAGTTGCTGATAGTGTTTCCGCAGCTCTGGAAGGACAAGCTGCTACCATGGCAAATGCTGACAATACCAATAGGAACACCGGACCAAGAGAAGCTCCTGTAGCAAGAAAATGTAGCTACAAAGAGTTTATGAGTTGCCAACATTTCAATTTCAAAGGTACAGAAGGTGTTGTTGGCCTCATTTGCTGGTTTGAACGAACTGAATCAGTATTTCTCCACAGTAACTGTACTGAGGACTACAAAGTGAAATTTACTACTGGTACTCTAACTAAAGAAGCTTTATCATGGTGGAATTCATTCGCCCAGCCTATTGGAATAGAGGAAGCCTACAAGATCACCTGGTCCGAATTTAAAACGCTCATAATAAAGAAGTATTGCCCCCGCACTGAAGTCAATAAAATGGAAGATGAATTTTACAACCTAACTGTAAAAGGGCATGATCTCAAGACTTACATCAGAAGATTCCAGGAATTGGCAGTCTTATGCCCAACTATGATGCCAAATTCTGAGAAACTCATGGAAGTCTTCATCGGGGGATTACCCAGAAGTATTGAAGGAAATGTTACCGCTTTAAAGCCTCAAACTTTAGAAGAAGCCATTACCATAACTCAGAGGTTAATGAATCAAGTAACAAAGCATAATTCTATGCAAGGAACCAATGATCACAAACTAAAGTTTGATGATAGAGGAACCTTCACTAACAACAACTACCAAAACAACCGTAACAACAATAGCAACCGCAACAATGATTACCAACATCAACAGAATAGAAGGCAAGAAACTATCAGGGATTATGCTTCCCCCCAACTGAAAACAGTAGGTATACTGGAAGCTTTTCCCTATGTAAGAAATGCACCTTGCATCACACAGGACCCTGCATTGTCAAGTGTCAGACTTGTAACAATGTGGGTCATCTGACCAGGAACTGCAGAAACAAAGGGCCAGCCACTGGAAGCAACCTGCAGCCAGTGTCAATAACTTGTCATGCCTGTGGAGAGAAAGGACATTACAGAAACCAGTGCCCAAAAGCAAACAACAATGCCCATGGAAGAGCACACTTGCTGAGGGACAAGAACGCTCACTAAGACCCGAACATAGTCGCGGGTACGTTCATTCTAAACCAACATCTAGCTAGACTATTATTTTATTCAGGAGCCGATAAAAGTTTCGTATCCATATCTCTTGCTTCTTTACTTAATATATCATCAATTACATTAGATACCACCTACGACATTGAAATGGCCAATGGAAACCTAGTAGGCACTAATACTGTTATCCAGGGTTGCACCCTGATCTTGCTAAACCAACCCTTCGAAATTGATCTCATGCCGATTAAACTCGGTAGTTTTGACATCGTCATTGGTATGGATTGGTTATCCAAATATCATGCTAGAATTATCTGTGACGAGAAATTCGTCCACATCCCCATCGACGGTGAAACTTTAATCATCCGAGGCGGTTGAAGTAAAACCCGACAAAACCTCATATCATGTATTAAAACCGAAAGGTATACAACGAGAGGATATCAAGTTTTCTTATCCCAAGTAATGGAGAAGAAGTCAGACGAAAAACAACTAGAAGATATACCAATAGTCAGAGAATTTCTGGAAGTTTTTCCTAAAAATCTACCTGGCCTTCCTCCCGTTCGCCAAGTAGAATTTCAAATCAATTTAATTCCAGGAGCGGCACCAGTAGCTCGAGCACCCTATAGACTAGCTCCTTCAGAAATGCAGGAACTATCTGACCAACTTCAAGAGTTAGCAGACCGAGGTTTTATCCGACCAAGTACTTCACCTTGGGGAGCTCCTGTCTTATTTGTTAAAAAAAGATGGATCTTTCAGAATGTGTATCGATTATCGAGAGCTGAATAAACTCACCGTAAAGAATCGTTACCTATTACCCAGGATCGATGATTTATTTGATCAACTTCAAGGTTTGAGTGTTTACTCAAAAATTGACTTAAGATCTGGCTATCATTAACTGAGAGTCAGGGATGAAGATATTCCCAAGACTGCTTTCAGAACGAGGTATGGACACTATGAATTCCAAGTGATGCCATTTGGTTTAACTAACGCACCTGCTGTATTTATGGATCTCATGAATCGTGTATGTAATCCATACTTGGATAAATTTATGATAGTATTCATCGATGATATTCTCATCTACTCTCGTAATAAAGAAGAACATGCAAATCACTTGAGAATAATCTTGGAATTACTCAAAAAAAGATAAATTATATGCTAAGTTTTCCAAATGTGATTTCTGGATCAGTATCGTGCAATTTCTTGGGCACGTAATTGATAGTCAAGGAATTCACGTTGACCCCGCCAAGATAAAAGCAATGAAGAATTGGGCATCTCCTACCACACCCACAGAAATACGCCAATTCTTAGGACTTGCCGGTTACTATCGGATATTTATCAAAGATTTTTCAAAGATCGCAAAGTCTTTGACTGAATTAACCCAAAAAAACAAGAAGTATATCTGGGGAGAAGACCAAGAGTCAGCTTTCCAACTACTAAAACATAAAATTTGTAAAGCTCCAATCTTAGCATTACCATAAAGGAACGACGATTTTGTTGTTTACCGTAATGCATCCCATCAAGGTCTGGGAGCAGTGTTAATGCAAAGAGAAAAAATTATTGCATATGCATCTCGACAACTTAAGCCTAATGAAGAAAACTATACCACACACAATCTCGAATTAGGAGCAGTTATGTTCGCTCTTAAAATTTGGAGACACTATCTGTATGGCACAAAGTGTACTGTGTTCACTGATCATAAAAGTTTCAGCATATCCTTGATCAGAAAGAGTTGAACATGAGACAATGTAGTTGGTTAGAATTGCTCGCAGATTACGATTGTGAGATTCGCTACCATCCTGGAAAGGCAAATGTTGTAGCAGATGCCTTAAGCCGGAAGGAACGAATCAAACCACTCTGAGTTAGATCATTAGTCATGAATCTTCACCCAAAATTACCATCATAAATCCTTGAAGTCCAAAATGAGGCAATCAAAGAAGAAAACATCAAAGCTGAGAACCTTTAAGGAATGGAAAAAGAATTTGAAGTACGTCCTGATGGAACCCGATGTATCAAAAATCAAAGTTGGTTACCACTCTTTGGTAATTTGAGAGATTTAATCATGTATGAATCCCATAAATTAAAATATTCCATTCACCTAGGTTCTGACAAAATGTATCAGGATCTAAAGAAACTCTATTGGTGGCCTAACATGAAGGCAATCATCTCAGAATCTGTTGGCAAGTGTTTAACATGCTCCTGAGTTAAAGCATAATGTTAGAAGCCATCCGAATTACTGATACAACCAAAGATTCCTACATGGAAATGGGAAAGAATCACAATGGACTTCGTTACAAAACTACCCAAAACGTCAAGCGGACATGACACAATTTGGGTCATTGTAGACCGCCTTACCAAATCAACACATTTTATCCTCACTAGAGCAACAAATAATATGGAAACCCTTACAAGGTTGTATATAAAGGAGATAGTCTCACGGCATGGAGTGCCGATATCTATCATCTCGGATCGTGACAGTCATTTCACATCCAGATTTTGGCAGTTAATGCAGAATGCTTTTGGTACTCAAATAAACATGAGTATGACATATCATCCCGAAACTGATGGACAAAGTGAAAGAACCATCCAAACACTCGAAGACATGCTTCGAGCATGTATTATAGATTTTAGAAAAGGAAGGGAAAGACATTTACCATCAGTAGAATTTTCTTACAATAACAGTTACCATGCCAGTATTAAGGCAGCACCATTCGAGGCACTTTATGGTCGAAAGTGCAGATCACCTGTCTGCTGTGCCAAAGTTGGAGATGTCCAAATCACGGGACCAGAGATAATCCATGAAACCACCGAAAAGATAGTACGAATCCAACAACGCTTGCAAGTTGCAAGAGACCGACAAAGGAGTTATGCCAATGTAAGACGAAAGCCTTTGGAATTCCAAGTTGGAGATCGTGTTATGTTAAAAGTATCACCTTAAAAGGTGTCATTCGATTCAGAAAGCGAGGAAAGCTTAACCCCCGGTACATTGGACCATTTAAGATCCTTAAAAGGGTCGGCCCAGTGGCATACACACTTGAGCTTCCTGAAGAACTTAGTAGTGTCCACAGTACTTTCCACGTTTCAAATCTAAAGAAATGCCTATCTGATGAATCTCTCGTCATTTCAATAAAAGAGCTTCGGCTCGATGACACACTCAATTTTGTGGAAGAACAAGTGGAAATCATGGATCAAGAAGTCAAGCAACTAAGACAAAATCGTATTCCTATAGTCAAAGTAAGATGGAACTCTAAAAGAGGACCAAAATTTACATGGGAATGTGAAGATCAAATTCGTGCCAAGTATCCGCATCTATTTTCAAACATTACTTCAACATCCAACTAAATCTCGGGACGAGATTTCTTTTAAGGTAGGGAGACTATAACAACCCATAATTTTCATCTATGTAATTATCCATCTATTAAATTAGATGCAATTGTCATCAATGTAATATCTACTTATTAAATAAAGTACAACCAATTTCACGGGTATATCTTTGCTTTATTCCACCTATTATGCAACGTAACTTGTATAACCTAAGTAAACGAGCTCACGCAACCTACCTATGCCAATTTTATCAACGTTTATAGCCAGTAAACGTTATAATATGTCAAGCAATATGTTTTTAAACTCTATTTTATCAAACGTTATCTATTTAACATACTTTTCAAAATGTTATTACAAAATGGATTTCAAACGTTTACTACATGACCTCTGGATTATGATAGCCCGAATAGTGATACGATATTTTCACAAGTTATCAAACCAAAAACGGTTAAACTTTAGGAAATAAAGTTTGTAATATCAACAATCGAACTAAGACTTGACATATTACCCCCAGGTTGCGTGACGAGGCTGTTTACTCTCATTTGAATTAAATTTCAAATCAATCAACTACCTTAATAAGGTGATTTCATAGTCCCACCTTTACATGTTTTCTAAATCCCATGGGAAGATACATGCTATAAACCATGATAACAAGTGTTTTACAACTGTGTGTATCCTGATATATTATTGCCTAAGTTTACCTTCACTGCCAGTATTTCTTAATCATGAATCATTAGTCACTTGCGGGTGAACATGATTATTGTAGATAGATCTATTGGGGGTGATGACTCCTGTTGGTGTACTCATACATGGGGTAACCAAACGCACTATATTTGAGAACAAAGTATAACTTTGGTAATTACCTTTCCTTAAGGACAGTTGTTCCTTTAAGTCGTTAAATTAACTTCGGATGTTAATGTTTGGTTGCATGAGCTTAAGGCAATAATATTGTTTTCCATGATAATTGTATTCGTTGCAATTATTACCACTTATGATGACTTGTATTCAAATATTTCATTACAAACACTATGAATTTTACTCAACCGTTGTGTTAACCATTTTAGCATGTTTATCTCAGGTAATTGAGCAATCTATGGCATGGAGTGGCAATGGACATGAGGACATCTAAATCTGTTATCATTCAACTTTATGTTTTGAAATGTATTTTGGGACCTCTTTTGTAAAAACTCTGATGAATAATGAATGATAACTTATCTTTCAAAAACGTCTCTTTTAAGTCGTTTTCTATTATTGTGACTATTATTCATGAAGTAATACCCTAGATTAGCTTCCGCTGCTATATGTCAAATATGGGGGAGTTACACACAATACTTAGGGATAACCAACATATCAAAAAGTACTATGTTGTTAGTTAATTTTAGATTTCCAACCTTTCTTATCTTAGCAGTTGTACCATTTGGGTGGCCAACTGTTATATTTAGTTCTGAAATATCAATAACATTTGTCGTATTATCAGTACTTGAAGTAATATGTTGGTTTGCTCCTGAGTCAATTATCCAGCCAAAATTATAGCTAATCACATTAGCTTTAATGTTGGCATTAAAAAACTTATAAAAACTATTATTAAAGAAGACATTAGCATTGAAAAAGGAACACCGGATACCTGCCATATTGGCATCGATCCCATTACCATGTTTATCTCCTATAAGGCTCATCAATTTAGCAATTTTATCACTTGTAAAATTCATACCAGAAGAAGAGTTTTACTGAACATCAACATTATTACTAGAATACCCTTTATTATTAGAAGAATTTTTCCCATTTTGATTTCTTTTAAAGCCATTTGGATATCCAATAATCTCAAAGCACCTGTCAATGGTATGGCCTTTCATACCACAATTCTTACAACTCAAGGAGTTGTATTGACCTTTGTTATTTTGATTATTAAAACCAGAAATGTTTTGATTATTAGAAACATTTTGATTATTGGAGTTATTGTTGTTCCTGTTTTGATTTTTGTTTTGATTTTTTAAAAATTTTGACACAAAAGAACTGACTGTAGGTTTTTGAACCCATGTTCCAGACCCAAGTCCTCTATGAGACTCTCTCTGCAAACAATTACAAAGGCATCTTTAACATCAGGTAACTCAGTTTGGGTAAACAAAGAACTTCTTATAGGTAAGTAAACATCATCCAATCCCATCAAAAACTGCATTAGTTTCATTAACTGGTTATGTTTTCCCAATTCAGATTTAGCAACACAAGTACAGGGTGACAACTTAGTGAGAATATCAAACTCTCTCCATAAGGAGTTTACTTTATGATAATATTCGAGAACTGGAAGACCATTTTGTTTGAAATTATTAATTTTCATTGTTAGATTGAACAAAATAGACCCATCAAGTTTGTCATATGTTTTTTTTAATTCTTTCCAAACCTCAGTAACATTTTCAGAATATACTTGACTCAAATACAGATCATCAGAAATACTACTTAACAACCAGGATAGCACAACAACATTGCATCTTTTCCACTGATTAGACAAGGGAACACTAGTAGCATAGGCAGCCTTAGTACAAGTTCCATCCACAAAACATATTTTATTTTTGTCTTGTAAAGCAATTTTCATTCCATTGGACCAAACTCTATAATTCTCAGATCCAGTAAGTTTTAAATTGATTAAAGGCCTACTATTATTATCATTAGTCTGCAGATGTAATTGGTTACCAGCATCTAAGGAGCTAATAGAATCAACATTACTCCCACTACCACTAGTAATGATAAATCAATATCCAAACAAATAATAAAACAGATAGATGAACAAAGATAGACAACCAATCAGAACAAGAACAACAAGCAAACAATCAAACCATGTAATTAGACAATCAAGAGATCACTAAGCAGAAAAGAAACAATGGCAACAATAAGCTTGAGTGAAGTTCCTAGGCTTCCTTGCTACTTTAGTGGTAGGTCAAGGGCTGAAACTCAAGCTTATTAAAAAAATAAAAAGATAAAGGATAAGAGGTGTTACAGAGCACTAAGAACCAACAACGGAAGACTGAACTTTCTCATTTGATCTTGATTCACTTAGTCAAGATTTAATTGAGACCAAACCAAGATGTTTCTTGATTCACTTAGTCAAGAAACACCCAAAACCACTCCAGAATACTAGCAGCAACAAAACCCCTAAATCACCACAAATTAAGGTTTCTTAATTTAACCCTAATTTTTCCTAGAGAATCAATTCACCACGAAAACCTTCAAGATCAGGGATGGATGAACCCTGATCTAAACGAAGAACACAAGATTCCTAAAAACTTTTTAAACCCTAATATAGAGCTCTAACCGAGAGCTCTGATACCATGTAAATTTAACACCTCAAAATCTATTCAACCAACCACCCTTTTTTTATTAGAATGAATAAGAAGGATAGTCCTCAAACGAGTGCTACCCAATACAATTACAATAGAAAATGAGTAATCCCTAAACGGATGTTACTCTAAAATACAAAACTCACACACACAACTTATAATCACACGATTACAAAAAGGTAACAGATCTTGATAATCAAAAAAAGAGATATATAATATGAGAGAGTGATTGAGAAAACCATGTGTGATCCAGAGCTAGGGTTGTGCTTTATATAGGCTCCAAGAATCCACTTTAGCCCATGAAGAATGAAACAATACTAAACACAATCCAAACGTTAGACATAGTGCAAACTACTTTGAGAAGTTCACACAACTAGTCCTTGTAGTTTTCACATAACATAATCAGTTTGATATCCCAACAGGGTTCCCCTATATGAGTCGAGGTATGCGACGGGATACATGTCTGGGGCAATTTTGTTTTGTTTTCTTTGTGTTATGGGTTGTTTCATTGTTTGTTTAAGGATGGTTGGAATGTATTGATGCTACGTGTAGCTTTCATATATGTAATTTCATATTGCTTGATTCCAAAATCGACCCATTATGTATTAAGCGTGCTTCAAATCCTATGAGACGTGCTTCAATAACATTTTTTGCCACAAACCAAGCCCGGTGCAACGCACAGGTGTGGTCAGGCCTCGTTTACTATCACCATTGGAAAAAGATAAGAATGATGAAGCTTTAAATACCTTCTCATTTAGTTATCTCATCAATAATTTTTCTTTCAGCATTTTTGAGAAATTCGTCATCAGTACCATAAATAGTTTTCCTAGACATTTCGCTTAGGAACTTTCCAGATGTAACACTACCAGCCTTACTCATCACCCTGTTATTCAAATGTAGATGGTCATACGACAATGCAAGTCATAAATTAAGAACACTTATGCTAAGCATGAAAGTCGTGCCTCTTTTTTCAATCAGTTATGTCTCGTTAACATCATCATTAAGAAAGAATACATGTTGCACTGTTGTATCTCCTAAAACAAAAAATAAAAAAATTCACACATGTAGGGAATGGTTTTTGATTTTTAGGTAAAGGGTTACCCGGTAAAGTATATTAAAACCAAAAAAAGTTAAGTACAAATGGAATGTGGCTGAAGTACCACATTAACCTCAAGCTAAACAGCTTGATAAACACCTAAAACTAGAGCTTATGACATGCCATAAACTCTTACAACTCTAGAAACAACTAATTGCAACTAGAACACATAACACAACTAAACAAGCTAACTAGCAGCAGCCGTGAAAGATGAACTTCCACCAGCTTTTGTGTTTTGAATTAAGTTAGCCGATTCATCATACACATTTTCCACATCTTCTTCATCATCTTCTTCTTCTTCATTTAAGGCAGAAAAAGAATTAGACATGGAGAGATTATCTTTCTTAGATGAATTACCAGTCGTCTTCAACATAGGTGTCGATTGAGATGTATAACCCACATAAGTAGTTCCCTAGGAGTCCAAGTGGATATCACATTTTACTTCTACATTTTATATTTAATACATTCAAGTACGAATACTAAAAAAAGGCGAATTTTGAAGATTTTCCAATCTCATGATTTCACTATCTTATTTTTGTTTGTGTTTCCGTTACCACTGACAGCGGCTAAGCACTTAAAGGGTTAGCCTAAGTTATGTAGTATCCTTTTGTTATGATTGTATTCCTTTTAGACTATGGTTTCATTAGATATTTCTTAACAATCAAAAGTGTAACCTGGGTTTGTAGTACGAAGGTGAGTTTTGACCTAGCTTGCCCCATTATTAGATTATCTAGTCAATATGGAATCCAATGGGTACTAGGGAGGATCACTAACTCCTTACCTAGTGTAGGAAACTAACCGTCCACCGCGCGCACTTATCACATTTAATATACCTAAAAAGTCATAGTCAAACTCTTTCCAGAGAGGGATAATAATAATCTTTATATGATTATTAGATATGTTTTTTTCAGGGAATAGTTAGGATTAATCACTGCAAAACCTGGATTAACCTACCATCCCAGACAAATATGGGACTGATGTCGGAATCACAAGGAGTATAGGATAGAACTACAATATGCACATTCAAGTCCTATTCGAACCATTCAGAAAACCACTAATAAAACCATAGTTTAACATTGCATCAGGAAAATGTTTTCATAACAGTAGTAATGAAGTAACTATGTACACATTTTCTCTCTCCTATATCTTCCAACTCTTTTATTTTTAGTATTTAATTTTAGTGTGTTATTTTTAATTCCTTTTCACAATTCAAATAAAAACATTTTATAACGTGACATTTCAAAATTAAAACTAATTACCAATTAGACTCTTGGGACACCACAGGATTTACCATTCACTGTACTACCACACGATCGCGGGTTCGTCTGCCCACTTAGTGACATTGGATTTTAGGCATTAGTTTTCAGAGTAGATAGATTTCTTTAACTAAAATTAAAACTTGGTAAAAATAATTATAAAATAAAATAATGAACGCATCCAAGTTATTTTTTTGCGTCGCTGCCCGAGAGCTAAAATTAGTATTAATATGAATCTTTGCAATTTTGATCTTTTCTCACAATTCGAGATGTATTCTCAAGGAGACATCATGGGATGAAGGTTGACATTGAAGATCTTCACCATTGAACAGTATCATAGGACTGACACAATGAAAGTCAACACCTAAAAAGATTGAAGATATTCTACTAAAGTCACAGAGTACTTAGGAATACGAGAAAAAAGGTGAACACATCAGCATACTAATTCATAATCTTCCTACCTATTTCGGACAATATTAACCTACCAACCCCTGACCCAATCCAGGACAATATGCTCACTGAGTACTTTGAGCTCAAACCAACCAAGGCTACTGATTTCCAGATTATATTACTAAGATATTGAGAAGAGGTTGAATACATGATCGACGATGAAGTAGTCATGAGTGAGCAAGAGGAAAGTAACCATGGGTATACTCAGAACATTACGCACACTTTAAAAGAGAAAAGAAATGATGTTGACGAGAATTGTTTAACGTTTGAAATAACACAACCCATGAGTATCAAGGAGCGTGGGCGAGAACATGAAGGATGCCTTAATTAGCATAATCAAGTTCATTAGACAGGAAACGAAAGATGGTATCATGAAAAGGAAATTTGAGACCTCGACAGCCAATGATGAAGTATCGTCAAACGCTAGTAGAAACTAAGTGGAGATCATCATATGACAATACTTCCACCTAGTCGGTTACACCAATAACTAAGCCACGAAGTTTTTCTTCTTCCTATTCAAGCATGAATAACCATAATTCTTTATGCAACATGACCACATATAATTGCTAAGGATAATATCATGCCACAAAGAGTTTATCAACATCTAGGGTTAGATAAACTCAGAGATACAAGCACCTTAGAATATACGACAGGAACTAATGAGCCCTTAAAGAACTATTAATATTTGGAAAAATTTGAGGAGTTATAGAATTTTTTGTGTTAAGTTTACGTTATTAAACAATGGTAGAAGAAGTTTATAATCTTAGGAAGACCATTCCTCGAATCCAATCAACTCGTTGCACCCAAATCGAATGAGTGTTCAACGAAGAAATTTTATTTCGAAAATATGTCAGTAAAAATTTAGTTTAACATAAATTTCTCACCAGTTGCATCGAGAAAAATTACACTGTTAGAACATTGGAAAAGAGGATGAAACATTTCTAATCCCACTTAAATAGACATTGACCTATTCTCAATATAATCCCTCTGCATGCTTACAAATTTGAACAAAGAACTAAGGTACCTAAGGCACTCCTAACCTAAAAGATGAAATAGCTTTACCACATTAGTTTTTCACCATAAGAATGAGATTAAGTTTAAGAAGATTGCATCTATGCAAATCCATTACATGAAACTCTATGATAATTGGAAAGTGGAGAAGATTGTGGGATGTGGCCGACATGTGACCCTAACATCAAGATTCATACTTATCAGATATAAATGAAGTCTTTCGGAGGTAAATAATCAGAGGTCACTTAGTCGGATGGAGTATGTTTCCGAGCAATCATGAGAAAGGAAAAACTATGAAATGGAGTTACATGGTATTCTGTTGAATTTCTCAAGTTACCGTTATGGACATAACAAAATAATCTACTCGATGATACAACATGAGGAGAATGAAGGTATACAATGGGAAGCCCAAAACTATGAGTTACTAGTAAACATCGAGAACCCTTACATCGACAAACTTTAAACTATCCACTACCAACACCACAGGACATCTCAGACAAGAGATGAAGCGATGTCACGCGACCGATAAGGCCACATCCATGCAATTATTCATTTGAAGAATGGATGAAAATCAGGATTATACATACCAACCTACATGAATCTGATCGTGAATTTATTTTCAACGAATGGATTCCTGATAGTTACGATGTTGAGGAGGAATATGCAAGGGAGATTGGTGACCTATATTCTAGGAGATTTGAAGAATATAACATGGTGTTCAATAATGAGATTGAACATTTAACAAATGAGTACATTTTAAGAATAAAAAAGGGGTATGTTCTGGATGATGTATGGGAAAAATGTCAACAAAACTACAAGAAAACCAATGAGGCATGGCACGACGAGGCATACGAGGAAGACGAAATATGGCAAATTAGGGACGAGAAGAGCGACTACGATCCCCCATATGTTAATGTTAAAACTTTTGAAGTAAAAAAATATTCTTTTAAAGGAGGACGTAGTTTTATATGCATTACTGATCGTGAGGACGAAGCCTTACCATTAGGGCGTATGAATGGAGAACGATTTAAAGCTATGATTAGGAAAGAGCTAGAGGTCAGTAAGTATGTTCACGAAGTAATATATAAGGGGCATGAGTCTAACTTAAATACTCGTTAATAAACAAAAGTGCTTGTCGGAAGACAACATGTCCTTTATTTAATGAAATTTCCTTTTTGCATTAGTTTGGTTTTGCATGAGTTTCCTTACTTTGTTTTGCAGAATCCAGAAGCTAAGAGGCAATTATCGAGACCAGCTCGACTCTTAATCATGTGGTGACTTTGCTGAATCTACAAAAGTTACGGCGTAACAACTTTAGTTTACGCCATAACCACTGCAGTTACGACGTAAACCATTTGGTGGTTACGCCGTAACACATTAAAAGTTAAAAAAATTACCACTTGATTACGACGTAACCCATTTCACGGTTACGCCGTAACCTCCTTATGAAATCATAAAATTTTAAGTTTTAAACTTGTCTAAACTTGAATAATCTTAAATGGACTTTGTGTGTATGTCTCTGAAGCCCTCACGAGATCTAAACTAGTCCACTTGGGCCACCAATGGATTAAAAGGCCTTGTGCATATGCTAAATGCAACCGGTGATTCCTATCGAAAGTGAGTAGTTTGTATTTCCTGTACCATCATAAAATTCTTGTAGAATGATTTTATGCTTTGGTTTGTTTTGTGATCATAGGGGATAAAGAGCTTGCATGACGACAGAAATAATCTAAAGATTTCTGCCAAATTTCAAATTTCAAAGCAAAGCTTAGGGAGTTTATTGTCTTAATTCTACTCTTTCCTTATTATTTAATTTCCTTAATGTACAATAGGGACATTGTACAAATCAAATGGGGGTATGGGAGTAGAATTACTACTTGACGTATGTTTGCCATCGATATCTAGTTTTTTTTTTGAAAATTATGCCAATTTTAAAAAATTTTGACAAATTTTTTCTTAAATAATTAGAATTAATTCTTTGCCTGAATGTCACTATACCCCTTTATTATACTTGTTGAGATTTAATGCTTAATATTCTGTTTTCCATCCATATTATCATTAAAAAATCTATAAAAATAGTTGAGTGTGCGGTAGTATTGTAGACTTAGAACTAGTCATGTTACATCATTATGAGACCTAATTGATTTAGCAGGAATAGATAGTTCTAGAAGTTAACACTTATAGGAAATCATCCAAATAGCTATAAGTAGGTGTTTATCGAGTTGTTTACACACTTGACTTGTCGACCTCCCGTGATAAACCCTTTTGTTGCACTCATTATTAGTGCAAGATACCCCTAGATCACCCTTGTTAAACCAATCTATGTTTTCACCCTACTCTATATGTTTTGTTACACCATTTCACCTTAGTTTAGTTCTTCATTGTTTTTCTTAGTACTTGTGTTAAGATTCCACATTAACACATAGTATTTATAATCAGTGTTTCTACATAGTCAACTGTATTTATACATCTTGGCTATCATCCTTAATAGGCTGCATAGCTCTATGCCTAAGGGACTCTTATTTATCTCAAGTAGGGGGATGTGCGTATAATATCGGATGTTGCAGGGGCAATAATTAAATATATAAACTCCTATAACATTTGCATATTTATCATGAAGAAAGTGAAGAAAAGAGGGAGCAACAAAAAGCCACCCATGTGCTAAAAATGTAAAGATGGTGCAACATAAAAAATTAAAAAATAGAGCTAGTGGCCCATTATTGCACCACGATATCTTAATAATTATAAAGAATGGAGTTAGTAGCCCATTGTTACACCAAGTCATATCAATACTCAATAAGAATGGAGCTAGTAGCCCATTATTGAAGATCAGATTTTTGGACTTAGACTCTTGGACCCATGGATGGACAGTGGCTAGTTATGATAACCTTAGATTACTTTAGACTATTTGTTTTGTGTTTTTAAATTAACAACCATTAAATATGTATCCCATGTCTATCTTAACCCCTTAATCACCCTTTAAAATCATATTACACTTGTTGCTTTCAAGAATTATTTAGACCCTAATTCTAACTGGTGCAAATTTGTGTACTTTCCAAGCTCATGATAGAATGTTATGACTGTGCAATTGAGCGATGACCCCGAAAATAAAACACTTAGACTAGTGGAGAGTTGAGTGACTTTTTATCCCCTTTTCGTGAGGTGTTCGGCCTTGATGTTTTCTAGCATAAGAGTTTTATAAATTCATTTTTTGAAGTTATTCTCGAGAAATCTTTTTATGAAATGTTCTAACAAGTTCTACTTGAGGGCAAGCAGAAGTCAAGTGGGGGGATATTTGATAACATCAAATAGTTAATACTTTTTGGTGGCAAAATACCCCTATATTACCTGCAAATGTTTCACTAACACTCGAAAACAAGATATTTTCTATCATTTTGTAGTTTTCAGGTAAAATACAGAAAAGTTAAAAGAAACAAGGGGAAAAGGGCTTAAAGTGTAATTTTCTGAAGAATGTTACGGCGTAACACTATGAATGGTTACATTGTAACATAAATTAAGCAAATACGAAGATCAAGGACGAGGTTACGGCGTAACACCTTATCTAGTTACGCCGTAAACATGAATTTAGAAGGAAATCTTACCATAGATAGAGTTACGGCGTAACACCCTACATGGTTACGCCGTAACCAAGAAGATCTACAAATATGGAAGGAAGATCACGTACTTATGGACATTATTTGAAGGTTACGGCGTAACACCATATCTGGTTACGCCGTAACAACTGCTTAAATATGGAATGCCGTGTAAGAAGGTTACGGCGTAACACCTTTATCAGTTACGCCGTAACAGGTTTGATACCTATAAATAGAGGACTCATTCAAGCTATTCCGACATCACTGTAACATCCGAGAATTTTCGAATTTTTGAATGACGATTTCAATCGTTGACTTTTAGGGTCTGGCTTGACTTATAAGAACGATCATCTAAATCACGTTTTTAATCATTCAAATACGAATACTGTAAGAATTATGAGCTTTCAATCTATGATTACTTCTATTTCTTGTCGTGTTTCCGTTACCATGAGCGGCTAAGCACTTAAAGTGCTGGC
This sequence comes from Tanacetum coccineum, assembly GCA_026074375.1. Classification (NCBI taxonomy): domain Eukaryota; kingdom Viridiplantae; phylum Streptophyta; class Magnoliopsida; order Asterales; family Asteraceae; genus Tanacetum; species Tanacetum coccineum. The sequence continues at coordinate 58,870 of BQNB010003272.1, forward strand.
CTAGTTATGTAATTACTGTTGTTATGATGTTTGTTTCCTGTTAGATTATGGTTTCGTTAGATATTCCTTGACTATCGTGTAACCCTGGGTTTTGGTAGTACGGGTGGTTTGGACCTTGCTTGCCCCATTATTAGATTATCTAGTCAATATGGGATCCATCGGGTACTAGGGAGGATCTATGACTCCGACCCCTAGTGTAGGAACTAACCGGTCTCCGCACTTATCACTCAATATACTTAAAAAGCACAGGAACTCTTTCAGAGAGGGTTAATAATCTGTATATGTTATTAGATTAGTTTTGGGAATAGTTGGGATTAATCACTGCAACCTGGATATCCTACCTCCTATACGATTTGGACTGAGTCAGAATCGTAGGATAGACTAAATATGCCTATTCAAGTCTATCGACCTTAGAAACCACTAATGAAACCATAGTTTAACATTGCACAGGAAAACATTTTCATAACAGTAGTAATGAAGTAACTAGGTTAGCACGTTTTCTCTCCTGATATCTCCAACTCTTTTAATTTTCAGTATTTAATTTTATTGTTATTTTTAATTCCTTTCAATTCAAATCAAAAACCATTTTATAAACATGACATTTCAAATTAAAAACTAATTACATAGCTCTTGGGACGACCTCAGATTTACCATTCTATACTACCCACGATCGGGTTCTCTCCCTTTACCTATTAGTGCGTTAGATCGAGTTTTATAAATTTAAAATTTGGTAAAAATATATTTTAAAATAAAATATGTATCAAGTTTTTGGCGCCGCTGCCGGGGAGCTAAAAATTAGTAATAATTTGAATTTATGTATATATTTCCTTTTGTAAATATATTCTGCTAGTTTTTCTTGTAAGTTTTCAGATATGGAAGATGATGTAGACATTAGCGCGCTCACCATGGAGCAGTACATAGCTTTGAGTCCAGATGACATTAAACCAGGCATAGTGAACCCCAAGATTGGCGATGATGTCGAATTTAAGATAAATGCAAAATTGATAAGGGAATTAAGATGCAAACTTTTCGCAGGCACCGATAATGAAGACGCTTACGAACATGTGTATACGGTATTAGAGATTGTGGATCTCTTCCACTTCCTTGGCGTCACTCACGATGTAATTATGCTTAGGGTATTCCCAATTACACTCAAGGGACGAGCCTTGAAATAGAAAAACAGGCTTCCAGCAGGGACAATCACTACATGGATCTCCTTAAAAAAGAATTTATTTGGAGATATTGTCATCCTTTCATAACTGCCAAGAAATTAGATAAAATCCGCAATTTCAAGCAAGAAAGGGACGAGACATTGTATCATGCTTGGGAAAGATACAACGATCTTCTTTACCAATGTCCGCTGCACAATCTGAACTGTCAACAGAAGGTTTATATCTTCTTACACGTGGAGTAGACATCTCATATCCGCAAATACTCGACTATAAAGGGTTCTTTCCTCTGATGACACATAAACGCAGCTCTAGAATCAATCAAGTATGCAGACCATTTCACTTACTGGTATTGGGAAGTAACCACTAGAGGAAACGATAACCTGGACAACGTTGAATACATTCACGAAAGTTTCAAAGGGACTAACATCTAACAAATGAGTACCCTTCAAAAAAATGGAGGGGCAATCAAGACTAGCAGATATATGGAATCCTTGGAAGGAACATCATCAATTTTGCGGAATAAGATACAATTAAAAAACAGAAAGCGGATAAGAAAAGTTGAGAGCATCCTTGAAAATACAGAATCGAACATAAGGGCACTTAAAACTAGAACAAAGAACCTATAAGAAAAAGCTTATCAATTAACCCATAAAGTCCTCACTAATACAAGAGAAAAAGTCAAGGCAATAACGACAATGGATAAGGAAAACATGAAGGAGCCGGTTCCTAGTGACTTACCACCTACGCCGTTTCTAGGACATTTGAAGGAACAAATAGGTAGCCCTTACAGTACTCGCGAAACCATTCACATGATTAGAAATCCTGAGGAAATTCATAATGCAAAAGCTCATAGAGAAGAAGGGGACATGGATGTCGGTTGGGACATTTCAAGCAAGGATGTAGAAAGGCTGAGGCAATTTCTAACACCTACCATACACACTTTACCTAACCTTGAACCAGTAGTGCAACCATATATACCACTGGGACCAGTCCATGATAAGGATAAAATTGTAAGGGAAAAGGAACAGGATTATGATATTCCTCTAAATGATAGTGTAATGCAACCTTTGACCCCTCAGACGGTTCACATCACACCACCTGACGATGATTATGTAGCACCGGCTACAAATCCTATGTCTAACAAGCAATTAAACAAATCCGAGGAGGAATTTTCTCATATTACAAAGGTTTACAAAAAATAATACGGTAACCCTATTATAAAAACATATGATTGTGAGACCTTCATTCAGAAATTACTACACCAAGTGAGCCAATCATCAAGGGAAATGAAATTTCAACAGCAGTATGGTTCTAATTTGTCATTCCCCTACCTAGTAGCAAATCATGGTGTTCATTGCTACTCTCACTCGCACTTATTCTCAAATGAGGGATCACATTCAATGAAACACCTTTTACTTGGAAAATAAGGGTGGTGTTAGCTCGTGACTCAAACAAAAACAAGCGCTTTGTGGGAGGCACCCCATGACTATCTTTCATTCTGCATATTAGTTGGTTTGTATGTTTTTAACTTTGTTTTGCAGGATCCAACAGCTAGGAGGCATTTATCGAGACTAGCTCAACTCAAAATCATGTGGTCAAACTTGCTGGAATTTGCAGCAGTTTTCGGCGGAAACGAATTTAGTTTACCCGTAACCCACTGACACATTACGATGTGTAAAAACCATTCATGGTTACGCCGTAACACCTTAAAACTTAAATTTTTTACCACTTGATTACGATGTCAACTACTGAGGTCGTACGCCTGTAACACCTCCTTTTGAATTCCTAAAAATTAAGTTTTTTAAAAGATGTTATAACCTTGTATACGTAAATTGACTTTGTAGGGTTATGTTCTCTGGAAGCTCTCACAAGACTAAACTCGTCCACTTGGGCCATCAAGTAATTTAAAAGGCTTGTTGCATATGCTAAATGCAACCGTGATTCTTACGAAAGTGAGTTAGGTTTGTATTTCATGTACACTTCATAATTCTTATAGAACGATTTATGCTTTGGTTTGTTTTGTGAGCATAGAGGATAAAGAGCTTGCGAGAAGACGAAAATAATCTAAAGATTTCTGCCAAATTTCAAATCTCGAAGCAATGCTCAGGGAGTTTCTTGTTTTAATTCTACTATTTTCTTTTTATTTCATTTCCTTAATGTACAATAGCGACATTGTACAAATCAAGTGGGGGTGGGAGTAGAATTAATACTTGACGTATGTTTTGCCTTCGATTTTCTAGTTTTCTTTGAAAATTATGCTAATTTTAAATTTTTTTGACAAATTTTTCTTAAATAACTAGAATTATTCTTTTGCCGAATGCACATTACCCCTTTATTATACTTGGTGAGATTTATGCCTAATATTCTATTTCCATCATATTACTCAAAAATCCGCCAAAATATTGAGTGTGCTGGTAGTATTGTAGACTTTAGAACTTGGCATGTACATCATTTCGAGACCTAATTGATTAGCAGGAATAGATAGTTCAAGAAGGCAACACTTAGGAAATCACTCAAATAACCTATATGTGAGTGTTTATCGACTTGTTACACTGACTTGTCGACCTCCTGTGATAAACCCTTTTGTTGCACTCATTATTAGTGCAGGATACCCCTAGATCACCCTTGTTAAACCAATCTATGTTTTCACCCAATGTTATATGTATCGTTACACCATTTCGCCTTAACCTACCCTGTAGTCTATAGTTATCTTTGTGTTGAAATTTCTGGCTACTTAAGTCCATGGTTCGGGGGAATGGGAACGAAAATTTTATGCATTCGTGGAAGACCAATCAGTTATGATCTATAAAGACCCCCCTGTATCACCACTTTCGACATTGTTTATCTCAAGTGGGGGGGGGGGATGTGCGTATAATATCGGATGTTGCAGGGGCAATAATTAAAGATATACACTCCTGTAACATTTGCCTAAAATGGGTCGAATGAGGGTTTTTGGGTTCGTACGCCTAGAAACGACTTCAATGGCTTCTTTCTCTTGATTCTTAGCTTCAATTATGAACTTAGGGACTTCTCTCGATCTTCCTTGGTCTGACTTAGAACTCCATTTTAGTATATGATGAAATTTGAGGTGTGATTGAAATGGTTGCTTTGATTCAGCTTCTATAGGGCTCAAAAAGCCTTAGTGCCCAATTTTTGGTGTTTGATTAGTGTCCTAGCTATCATAGGTGATTCATGGCAGCTATGATGATGAGTATTACAAGCTAGGATAGTAGGATTGAATGGTGGAAGGCTATGGAGGGAGCTAGGGTGATGACTAGGGGTTTTGAAGACTTGGTGGCCAAGTTGGATGACAATGTGGTGATGGAGGTGCTTGTAAGGTGCTGGAGTGATGGTGATCTGGTGGTGAGGTCATGGTAATGAAGGTGGTGGTGAGTCATGGAGGAGCTTGAGGTGTTTATTTAGTTTATACATGGTTATTTTTTAACAGCCAACATCAGTCTCGGTAATTTGGTTGCCATTTACAAACCGTAACTCCGATGAAGCTTAAACCAGTAAGCATGGTTAGATATTTGAGTCCTCTATAACTTTTGGTCTTACATATTTAGGGGTTACTATACAAAAATTTAAAGATAACAGCCATTTACTACAGGTGTGCAGAATCTGCGTACTTTTGCCATCGAATCGGGTTGAGAACACCGAAAAAATGATCACAAGAAATAAGGCTACAACCTAGTAATTTTACTTAATACCCAAAGCCTATTGATTTTTCCCAGATCCTATGCTTTATCAATGGATCAGATTTCTGAAAATTATGAACTAGTTTAAAGGTGTAACGGGTTTGCTAGGGTTTTCGGGTTTAAGGTTTAGGTTTTAGGGTTAGTGTAGGAGCTGAGATTAGAGAGGGAAAAGTGTTTAAATATGGTGTATTGAGTGCTTGTAATTAGTGCTAAAGAGGTGGTACGAAATCCTTAAGATTTTGGAGGGAAATGAGCTAGTTTAGATTTATGCTTTATTGGCTTGTACATTGAGCTCAAATGAGTTATACTTTGATTTAGGAGGGAAAATGTGATTTACACATGCTTGAAGGCTTGTACATTTTCTTTGACATGAAATTAGGGTTTTTGGAATAAACATTAACGTATAATGCTTGTTTTGATGTAACGTTGTAAATGGTACATTAAATGGATAATGTACTTGGTAAAAATGATATTAAGATATAGACTTGACATATTAGGATGTTTACATGATATGAACATTGATATAGATGGCATTGGTAGAGGTTGCGTGAGCTCGTTTACTTTAAAGATGCAAGTTACGTTGCATAATGAGATAAAGCAAAAATTTCCTTGTAAAAAGGTGGTATATAATAGATGGATATTATAGTGCATCTAATTTAATAGATGGATATTACAATGCATCTAATTTAATAGATGGATATTACAGTGCATCTAATTTAATAGATGGATATTACATTGATGAAAATTAAGGGTTGTTATATTCTATTGGTGAAAATTTAGGGTTGTTACATTCTCCCACCCTTACAGAAATCTCGTCCCGATATTTAGTTGAATGATAGAGTGTTATTTGAAATAGATAATGTTGAAGAAATGGAATTTATTCGTACGAACGGATCACAAATTTGAAAGAATATTGTTTGTACGTATGCCATATATTTAAGCCCACTCATTTATAATTTGTCACTTACAAACAAAGGCATCCCAATCCTTGTAACTGGAAATTTATAAACTTATGGTTCGGTGGTTTATAATTTCCTTATTCAAATGAAGAAGCGTCCTAATTCATTTTAATAAGATGATTATAAATCATCCTACCTAAATATCGACACAGAATATGATATTAAAACAATGTCATGTATTGTTCTAGAATCATAAGGAATAATGATGATAATAATGAGACGTCAATCGCGTTGATGTCTTAAAACAAGATGTTATAAGATGAGTATTTTTGCTGTCATTTTCCAATTAGCCGAGAATGCGGTGAGTTACACGTGGATGTACGTGTTTTCAAAAGTATGAGGCGAGTATTCCAACTCAGAGTTGAATATAAAAGAACCAATGAGATTGATAACTATGTCAAGTTTCGATATTATCAAAATGAAGTCAAGAAGAAGTTGGGAAGACCATCGTCTTGAAGAAGTTTTTAAGGACCTTTGATTCCTGGGACCTGAGGGTTATGGGCCTACTATGCTTCCACTGCGCCACTCTGATTCCACTCTAATTTATTTGGTTTTCGGGGAAACTAGTCTATAAAATTTAAGGATTCATTAAAGGGATAGTCGGGTGGTGATGTGTTTGACCTAATTGGTGATGTTGATCCTACTGATGAAGATGGAGATATTGGAATGGGTGATTCAACAGGTGTCTCAGCGTCTTTAGGTGGTGAAATCTTCTCGGGAGGAAAGAAATGTCAGGAAATCAAACATTGGTGATAGTGATAACACTGGAGATGGAGGCAAAATAGTCGGTGGAGCAATAAGAGCTTGTGGTGGTATAGGTAATTCATTAGACCCAGATTGTGTCATGTCCGTTTGAGGTTTTGGGTAGTTTTGTGACGAAATCCATTGTTATTCTCTCCTATTTCCACATAGGAATCTCTGGTTGTACCTGTATGCCAGATGGCTTCTGACATTCAACTTTAACTCTAGAGCATGTTAAACATTTGCCAACATATTCAGCGATGATTGCCTTCATGTTTTTTCAAACTGATGTTTTAGAACATTTTTCTGCATCTTCTTGGATTCTTCATTACCTCCAAACCTTGATTTGATTGCTTCCCAGAGTGATTTAGCATCTGCAACATTGTGAAACTTGAGGAGGTATTCATCAGGTATTGCTAAAAGCAAGATGCTCTTAACTCTTTCCTGATTCCTTTTAGCAGCCAGTTGTTTGGCAGTCTTAGGAGCAGGAGGAGCAGATGTTTCTCCAGTTGGTGCAGGCTCTTCTTCTAGATCTCCATTGACAATAACATCCCATAGGTTATGGTCTGTATGACAGATATATTGTCGCATTCTCATGCTCCAAATATCATATTCTCCCTTCCTGATGATAGGGATTTTCATTGCTGTGATAGTGGGTGGAGGAATGTCTTGTTCTGCCATCTTACAATTGAGTTCTTCTTATTCAGAGTTTCCACACAAGCTCTGATACCACTTGTTGGATCGTTTTACTGAATAGATCTTAACCTTCAGCTTGCAAAGAGTTTGCTCCTTTAGATAATTCTAAAGCAACAATAATGAAACACTGAGTAAACACTATTGATTATGCGGAATCTAATCAATAATGCTAAGAAGAACAATATTGAATATCACAAAAGAACTTTTATATTAAACCTTGAATCTGCCTAGGTTACAGATTACAAGCTATGATTACTATTCGATCTCTATGATCTGTGTAGAACTATATCTACTAACTATGCCTAGGGTTCCTTTTATAGACTAAGGAAACCCTAATGGGCTTTACAAAACGCGTATAAAGATCATGCATATCCTTTCCTAAGATATCTCATGCATATCTCATAAATGGTACTAACTATTTTATACTAACGGTACTAACTATCTGACCAGTACTAACTATTTTGTACTGTCAGTACAAATTACAACTAGCGGTACTAACTAATATAACTAACGGTACTAAGTCAGGAATGCATAATTCCCAACAATCCTCCCCTAAACATGATTGTTGAACTTGTTTAACTTTATGTCTTTTTTCAGTTTACTCTTCTTGAAATCTTGGAGGATGTATCCATATACTCTAACAAACCTTGATCTTGATCTTTAATAATTTTGACATCTTTAACTATCCATCTTCATTAGCAACAGCAACATCAACATCCAACTAAGTTGACTTTGTAGTTTTTGGCAAACTACCAGCCCTTAAAAGATTTGATATTTACTTTACTAGTAGCCGTTTGCTCTGGGATAGCCAATTCTTCATTGTAAACAACAAGGTAAATTGATAACCTTATAGTTTTGAGTAAACTATCAACTATCAATGGATTTGATTTGTCTTTACCAAAAGCCGTTTGCTTTTGGACTAGTCAATGCTTCATTGCCATAACATGGTGCATTGATAACCATATAGTTTTTAGCAAACTATCAGCTATCAACATATTTGAGATGTCTTTACCAGGAACTGTTTGATCCTGGACTAGCCAACTCTTTACTGTGAAGCAAGGTGAGTTGAGAACCATATAATTTTTGGTAAATTGTCAACCATAAACGGATTTGAGAAGTTGATATGTGAGAAATCACATATCCTTTTTATACCAAAAATGGACCTAAAATGAACAAATTGTGCAAATTATGCTTGTATATTGCTTGTTTTGTCATTTGTGATGTGTAGGTACGGATATTGCAAAAATCACAAGAAAACAGTCAAAACCGGGCAAAAACGGACACGAGAACGGAACGAATGTACAAGAGCCGAAAGTTTTCTATCAAAAGGTCATCAAAGTTAGCAAAAGTCAACCCTTGGTCAAACCTTGGTCAACCACAAAATGACAAAAACCTTGAAAATACCAAGAAAACCCTTAATGTTAAATCCATTTGCACAAAAAGTCCAAAAACAATAACACCGTTAGTCCTTTATCACTTAAGGACTAACGGTCGTTAAGTTTCTTATATTAAACCCTTTTAACCTTTACCGAGCCCAAGATAACACCGGCCCAATTCTTTTTATATAAATCCCGAGCCCAAGTCAACCCTTTCCTTTACACCGGGTCAAACAAGTCAAACAAAAAAACGTTATAAGCAGTTAAAAAGGGCGCGAAGGTGAAAACACTATTCACCCTTCGTCCCAAATTCACCTCCCAGCAAAAATCAAAGGGGTAAATTCCTTCTACCCCTCAACCCACAAAGGCCTTGAAGATTCCAAGTACTAAGTGCCAACTCAGCACCAAAACGTCACAAGAAGGTTCCTGATTGGTTGATTTGACAAGAGAATGACACGCGGGATTTAAACAAACACACCAAAGATGGGAAATTTGCACTAAACTCAGTGTTAAAGAAGCACAAGAGCTCCCAACTTATGGGATTGCCAGCTTGGCAATCCGTGTGCTCACAATCTCATCCAAGGGTTAAGATTGATCATCCAATGATTAGAAGATTTGAAGGGACAAGATCAAAAGCAAAAGGAGCGTATGAACAGACCTAGAAGCTTCTCCCTCCTCCTATAAATTGAAGGCCTTTCTCACTCACAAAGGGATATCTAGTCTAGCTTAGTGTAGAATTTAATTTAGCTTTTCAAATGTAATTTTCTCTTTAAAGTCATTTAGCTTATTGTGTTTTCAAAATCAATGTAATTCTCTTTTCAATAGCTTGTAATCCGTTTGTTAAATCAATAAGAACTTAATTTTCATAGTGTTTAATTGTCATTTCATGTTTTCATTTATAAACAGTATTGTTAAATAAGCTCTCTAATGTTCAAATAAGCTCATTAAGCTGTCATTTACACTATTAAGCTAGCTCTTCACTTAGTTAAACTTTTAAAAGCTTAACTAAGCTTAATAAGACTCAAATTCACTCCTAAAATTACCTCAGCTTAAACTTGGAAGGGAAACCAGACATGGATGGGTTTCCAGGACCTCACTAGCTTATCTATGATAAGCTAGAGCTTGTTGATTAGCTCATAAGAGCATTTGATAAGCCTTGTTTGTGCAAAGGCCTTTGTAAGTCTTCATTTTCCTTTTCTAGCTTTAAAACTGCAAATTAGTTTAATATTGCTTATTTTCTGCTTATTGCTGTTTAGTTTTGCTTATTAGTGTTTAATATAGTTGTTAAATGCTTATCTAGTTTAATTGTTAGTTTAAATCATAGTTTGCTTGTTATTGTTATAAAAAAGTAAAAAAAATCCAAAAATATTAAGCATAATCTGTAGGTTTGTTTTTCTAGCTTAATTGATTGCTTAAATGAGCTTGTTAGGTCTATTATAAGCTGTCTACTATCTGGTATTAAGGATTTATAGCTTGGATCTAAAATTTATAAGCTAAAAATGAGGTTTAGTAGTTTAAAGGGGTGTTTGGCACAAGGCAGTACTAACTAAGTTAGTACTGCCAAAAGCTATTTGGTCCTTTAAATCAATTTTAAACTTCAAAATTTAGTTTATAAGTTTAAGATTTAAGGGCTTAGTTAAGGATAATTAAGTTTTTAAAAGTTTTTGAGTTAGTTGTATGAATCTGAGTCAGAAAGCTCAGATTCTTAAGCTCATTAGGTCTTGATTGTTTCTAGCTGTTATACTTAGTGGATTTGTAGTTACCTTGGTGTTCTATTAGTGTAGAAGTTAGTTTGTTAGGCCTGCATTTGTTAGCTTTAAGATTTAATAGTTTATATGTCAAGTGCATCAGATAGCAATAACAATCTTAGGGCCTTTTTCAAGTAAAAATTTAAGCTAGTTTAAATAAGAATTAGATTTTAATTTTCAGTTTACAAATAGATTGTAGGTTAAATTTCATCTGTTTGAACTTATTTTTTAGAGAGTAGCTTAATTAGTTGTCTGTTTTTAACTTTAAAATTAGCAATTTGTCATTTTCATTAAAAAAAATTTAAAAACCAAAAATATAGTGTAAACTACCTGCATTGCCTTTTTCAATTAGCATCTTTTGGATAAGCTTTAAGTAGGTATAGGGTTTATTTCCATAAGGTTCCATTAGCCTATTTGAAATTAAGCTCAAAGATAGCTGTTTGTTTGTTTGTTTAGTAACCAGTTTTGTCCAATGTGCTAATTTGAATGTTCCAGCTTATGGCTTGCTATTTCTGCTTAATTCTTGCTCAGTTTTGCTTATTAGATTAGTGGTAGGGCAGTATTAGCTTAATTTGATTAGTTTTTAGCTTTTTCTAGCTTATTGTTTTTTTTTTAAATTTAGTTAAATAGCAAAATTTAGTAAAATGATTTCTGTCATAGTTTAAGCTCAATTTCTAGCTTATTTAGTGATTTTCAGATAAAGTAGCTTTTGTAAAACTTGCTTATTTTTAGCTATTTTACAACTTTGCTTAAAAAGTTGTCAAAAAAAGGGAAACCAAGGAAGTCAGGGGTGAGCAAGGCTCGAACCCCTGACCTCAACCTAGTCTCAACCTTTTAAAGCCTCACACCACACACCTCACACCAACGTGCCCTTGGGACTTTTCTGTCCTAAGGTGCACCATTAATTCTCTTAACATCTTTTTGTGCCCTTTTTGAAATAAGCATTTCGAATGCTTTTCTGCTTATTTAGGACTTATTCGTTGAGCTTATTTTTAAGCTTTCATTTTTCCTGCATTCCTTGCATCATTAGCTATTTTTAGAAATTTTCTAGGATTTTTAGCTTAAAGTTTTATATTTTTCTTGAATTATTTTTATTAAAAACTTTAAAAAATCATAAAAAATAGAAAAATAATCAAAAAAAATAAAATTCTTTTTTATAAAATTTTCTTTTATCATATTTTAGGCTTAGATTTGAAATTTACTTTCGTAGGGTTAATATTTTGAAATTTCACTTTTTTAAAGAACGGGATTTCGTTCCCGTTCTCGTTTTCTTCGTTTTTAAGCTTTAAGTGTTCTCGTTTTAGGATTCCTTTAGCTTTTACTCATTTGTTAATCAATTAGGATTAGAAAAAGTAGAAAAATAATTTTTGGATTAATTTTTGATAATTTAGGGTTTTAATTATCGCGTTTCTTTAAATTCCCGTTATTGTTTTTGTGCTTAATTGTTTTCCCTTGCATGCTTTATTTGATTTTAATTGTAGAAATAGATAAACAAATCAAAAATCTTCGAAACAATTCAAATCATTGTCCAAATTAAAGCGAGGTCTCAATTTCACAATTCTTGGGATAAAACGACCCGGTGAATACTTACCGGTAAAACGTAGGATATTTTTGTGTAGATTTTTACTTTAAATCTTTGTCCTCAAGGATTTTTAGTAAATTTCTTTATACTTTGATATTATTACGTATATATACTTGAAACGCTACCAATGTCAAACAAGAATGTAACAAGTATGAGCATGTTGGTCAAGAGCACAAGATGATCAAGGAAGTCAAATCAAGATGATTAAAGTCAAGGAGATGATGCAAGATAACGATCTCAAGAACTCAAAGTCAAAAAGATAAAGGCTAAAGATCAAGATCAAGATCACAAAGCATGAATGAACAAAGCCATTACAAACAAGACAAGACCAAAACAAGGCAAAGCATAAACGTCAAAAGTTATATCTTCAACGTCAGGGGAGACAATGATAAAACAAAGCAAACTCCTACAAGAATGTTATCGGTGGTACGGAGGAGTTTGAAGAAAGAGACCTCAACATTGGGGGAGATTGTTAGCCTTTATTATATTAAGTCAAACAAGAATGTTATCGGTCTTATAAAGTCAAATTTGGTCTTGTTAAGTAATAGGATAGTCGGGGTAAACGAGCTTAGATTGTAATCTAATATTGTCTAAGTTTAGGGCTCTTAGCCCACTTTCAGCCAAGCCTGACCCAAGTAGAAAAGCCCATATGCCACTTATGGCTCAAGGGTATAAATAGAACCCTCTCCACATATGGAGAGCGTGTTGGTTACATTTGTTTACTTGTAACTCACCAATTCTATCTCTTAATCTAACTTTACAAGTTCTTTTTCATCTCTCTTCCTTTCTTTTCTTTCTTTCTTATTTGCCAGCTCACTTAAGAGCTTATTTGGGTTTGCTTATTATTGTGAAAGGATTATATTATGGGATAACAAGTTCATTTCAAAGATTGCTAGGAAAAGCAAAGTTTTGACTGAAGAGACAATACGTAGCTTGAGTACTCTGGTTTACTACAGAGATTTAGACAGGACTACCCTGAGAGAGTTGATCGACTTTAAGGATAGATTGATTCCTGGGATTCCGATTGATGATGTCCCGAGAGTTGCCGCCCAGAGAGCTTCGAGAGTTTAGCGAGCTTCGATGCAGGATTTATATGAGCGTATGGGTTGCCTGGAAATCAAACAGGAGGTGATAGAGAGGATGGAGTACAGACATGCATATCACTGGGATAGGTACCAGGGTTTCTTTGAGCACATAGCAGGAGTTTATAGTGTTCCGTTGCAGGGTGCTTATAACCTACCTGCTTATGCTCAGCCCAAGTACGACCAGTACTACCAGTAGTACTATCCGTAGCAGCTACCACAACAGCAACATGATGATGAGGAGGACGAGTAGTATCGGATGACACAAGTTGGATATGTGATTGTATGTGTTTGGATACGCGTGTTTCAAAAACAATATTATTATTATTATTATTATATGTAAATGCCTCTGTTGGCATTAAAAACAATATTTTAAAACTTATTAATCAATTAGAATAATTATTATTATGCATCTGTTTTGGAATATGTGTATTTGAAACAGGAAAAAGAGATGGAAAAAACAAATGCAAGCAAGAGTTTTGGAGGACACACAATACCAAAAAGTATATTTCACTTTCCCTATTTATATTTTCTTTATAATCTTTCGCATTAGGGACAATGCTCATATTAAGTATGGGGGGGAAGATAACCTAGAAAAATGAAAACATTTAAAAATCGTAATAGCAAATTTAAAATTTTCACGATCATAAGCAATCCGACTCGAGATAGATAACGTTACTAGCATATTATGCCATCAATTAAAAAGTGAGGTTCGCCCTTAGACTTTAAGATTTCGAGTATCCATCTTTGATACCCAAGATAATTGATGCCTTTAGCCTGTTCGAGTTAGGGTTTGATTGCAGTCATATGTGTCTATTCCGTTGTTACGGATGTGTATGTATGGTCTTTATCACTCTTTCTGGAACAGTGGTGTCGGTTGAAAATTATGAGTGTGTCGGTGATTTGTAAATTCTAGAACTTGTGCTTGAAATCTTTTTGAGACCGCAGTAAGATCATGCTTGCGTGATATATATATTATTCTGGTTGAGAGGTATTATTAAAATGGAATATATAAATGAATTACTTTGTTGAAATCACTTTTTAATGAAATCATATGAAATTTTATCCGTTTGAAGTATTGCGCAAGTGTTCTTATCATAAATATGAGGGGGAAGCAAGTTCCCCCAATACTATTCTGCAAAAAAAAAGAGAAAGAATAAGTGTGAATGTCTGAATATCACCTAAACAAAGAAGTTTGATGGAATAACGGATAAGATGGATTATTATTTAATTATAAACTCTTTTCAACCACTGATCACACGATAATTCGCATCTGCGATCTAACTAAGCTTCACGATCAGAGGACTCACTGTGTTGTGTTTGATATAGAATTCCTTCCTGTCTAAACCTCCCCCAGTGAGTGAATGCATAGACCGTCACTGATGTCTATATTCGCGTTCACTCCCGCAACGCCACAACCGCTAAACTAATTCTTCAAGGCCAAAGTCCTAGGTAACAAGCGCTTTAAGCTTGATATGGAAAAGGCAATATTTCCCTCTATGGTCACATCGATCAGCAATAATCTAGATCCTTATTGAAGAAGAATTGGTGAATTGAATAGTTAACCTGACCTGGTTGTCCTCCTAAGGTCATTGGTTTCATATCTATTTCTCAGAATTATGAATGACCCAATCAGGATTACTCATACCAACTTTATTTGCAGCAGCTTGTGGCATTCATCCTCTGATATTGAAGAAATGACACTGTTCTTGAGAAAGGGCTTTGACAAGGTGAACAGCTGGTCCTTCTAAAATCAGCCTTGCAGAGTTCTTTCTTTCCTCCTGCTGTCTGCAGAACCATTTGATGAACGGACCATAATATCATACTCTTCCTTAAGCTTGCTTTTCTCCGGAAACTATAAAACGTTGAGGCGCTGCATTTGCCCAGTTTATGTTCTGGTTTGTGCATGGAACTCATTGGGGAAGGTCCATTCTTGTTCAAGCGTAGCAGGATCTCTCGGTGTTCTGGTAATCTGCTATAAACCACGTAGTGGTTAGACCACCTTAGGGAAATGTGAGGCGTATGTCCATGTCCTCCATATCTGAGACATTCCCTTCATCTAGACTTTGACATGTCATCTGTAGATAGTTCAAGGTTGCTGATTCGGTATCAATCTGTGCATGCGAAAGTCAACACCAGCCTCTCTTTGTCAGTGATCTGCCATCCAGCTGAGGAGAAGAGATGGATGTTGTTAGAAGCAGATACCACCAGAACGCCCTTTGTTTCTTTGAACTTTGGTCATCAGCTTTCGAGGAGTTAGGCTTACCCAAGAACGGCAGAATCAGGTTCCTCCTCTTGGAGGTTGATCTAACCCTGGTTTTGATCCAGCTGGACAGGGCCGTCATCATCATCATCATCATCTTCATCATCATCACTAAATCATGCTTTCTCTTGTGTCTTTAAACCATGTTTTCAACTTCCGTATCCCATGGCTTCTTCATCCGCTATCAAAAGCTTCCATGAAGAGCATGGTATAGATACGGTAGGATGGTGGGATTTTGTGGCAGACCTTCTTCTTATTATGTGACTGAAGAGAGCACTTTTTGGTCAATTCATCAAGATCACTTTATCATTTGACCTATGAATAAGTTGAATCTGTTTCTCTCCTCATCTTGTTCCTTTTTGGCTTTGATAATCTCCTTCGACTCTTTTCAGATTCTTGATTCTTGAACAGACTCTCCGGGCCAGGCAACACAGAGAAAATATTTCTCGATAAACTCGGGCAGTGAGTCGTTCAAGAACCTATTGAGTGAGCGAATCATCATGTTTTGTTCCAAATACATTATCAACAGCCGTAGGAACTTGGGTTCTAAATTGAATGCCAAAACATCACGAGTGATCAGTCATTCTACACTTCAACATACTCTTGCCTCTTATTCATGCCACTCTCAACAAAGGGCGATGGAAATGGAGTGATTTTCATTCAGGAGAGTGTGGTTGATTGATTTAGCTCCCCTGTGAATTGGTGAAGGAGTGACCAGGTGATGACACTTAAGAATGAAGACCTCTGAAAGGGAGCAATCACTGAGGAGTAGAAGTAATGGTCCTGGATGACTTGAAGCATGCATGGGGTAATCAACTCCTCTCGTAGCTTTAGATATCTCCTGATCATCTTCTGGTCGGTTTGTCATGCAGAAATTGATCTCCAAAGTTAACGCGTTGTCATCAAGATTTTTTTTCATGGAAGACATCGAACCAGACTGACTTTCTGGTTTATCATTGAAGACACGTTTGTCTGTAATGAGCTTCAGATTTTCATGCACCTTCGGGTAGACTGTAGCGAGGAATTCATCATCCATGTGCTCAGGGTTTGGTCTAGCAAAGACACATTTAATTTTCCAGAGTCAGATCCATCTGGTCCTCTTCATGGGCTCAGGGGTCTGGTCCAGCCAGAGCCTCATCCTATCACAGTGTCTGAATAACATGAATGCTTACTCCGGATGTTACTGGTAGACTATCACTTCACCTGATCTTTGTCATCTGTAGGAGCACCAGCGGTTTCTGTGTCACTTCATTTCAGTTCTTTCGAATCAGAATTGATGAAACACAGTATCTCTTTCTCTGATGTGTCCTCATCGGGTTGAGAAGAGGGTCCAGTTGTTGAATCAAGAGGAGTTTGATCACGCCTAATAAGGATAAACTTATCAGTAGTTCTTTTCTTCTTTTTGACAGATCGACCATGGGGGAAATGAGCAACTTGTTCTATACCAGTTACACGGCCTTGTCCCCTTGACTACACTATCCTGCAGTTTGGGAGTTGCTTCTGACACTGGATCCTGATCGTCACTCCATCACAGGTTGCCCGACCTAGTGGCAGAAAGGCCGGAATCTAAGCTAAGCTTGATAGCCCGTTCCAGGCAGCATTATCACCTTCTCTCCTTCTTTCTTTTCTTGCGGTGTTTCAAACTCAACTTCTTAGCTAGTTCAGAGATCAGGATCATCATCTTCTCTTTGAGGAATAGGTTCTTATTGAGACTATCCAATCATCTTCGTCAACAAGTTATAGAAAGCAGGCTTTCCCTTCACCTGAACTTTCTGTGGAAAGCTTATCCTTGGAAGGTTTCTTTAAAGGAAGGAGGAGCGACTTGATGGTTTGTTTGACTAAATGGGTGTGGTGAGTGGGCTTTTTTGGGTGTAGCAACGCCTTTGTTGCTGATGCCTCTTGCACTTTTTCGGGTTTTTCTCACCAAGACACCATCCTTGATATCCGCGTTCCGTCCCATCCAGCCATCAACATCAATTAACCTGAGATACATGCTTAAAAATTCAAAAAGTTTACAATTAACACATAGAACACATATTTTGGGTTCCACAAAACGTATAACGTTGGCTCGTAAGTCAAGTTATAAAAATAGTAATTTCCAACTAAAGAGCCCGTGTACCCCTCGGTGGGTGCTTGGAGCAATTGAACCATAGTTCGAGTGTCTGCCATTGGCTCTACGGTAGGATCTTCCTGAAATGGGTATTCTATACGAAGAGGTTCGATAACAACTGTCGGTCTCTTCTGGTGGAGGAGGATACGTTGCTCACGGGACTGAGATCGAGTGCGCATGCACAAAATGGAAAAAGAAGTTACACTAATTTTTTTGGATTTTTGGATTTAAAATATATTCACAATCTATTTTAAACGGACAAGAGATAGACAACTTAAGCCAAATAATCGATCTTACTTCACGGTAGCTCTCAGAATGAAAAACGCACAGGTGAGCGGAGGAGTAGGAATAGCGCGAAGCTTATTTCTCCTTTTGGGTCGTAGTTCCTAGGAACAACCCTCCTTAAATGAGGTGAGCCGTATATCGTAAGTGACACAGAAGGCAAGTTTTAAAATCTTTAGTTCGATTGGGAACTCAGTAGTTCACCGGAACTTTTTATGATAATACCTCAGTTGAGAATATTATATTTTGGTATTTTACCAATTAGTGAATTTTAATTTTTTTTTTTTTTTTTTTTTATGGACAATTTTTTTATATTTTTGATTTTTTTTGGTTTTTTTTTATTTTTATTTTTTTATATGATATGTATTAATAAAAAGAAAAAATATTTTTGTGTTTTTTAATATGATATATTAATAATAAGATAAGTTCAGATCAAAGTCGGAGTACAATCGTAGCAAATGCCTCCCCGGCAGCGGCGCCAAAAATTGATTCGTCAAATAGTATACATGAGAATCAATGATAAAAAGATTCCGGAAGAGATATTCCCGGGTCGTATGTCCCAACGAGGCTGCAATTGAAAGAAGACCTACTTAGAAAATAAAATATATGAGAAGAGAAACAATGATAAAAAGATTCCGAAGAGATATTCCCGGTCGTAAGTCCCAACGAGGCTGCAATTGAAATTATCCTGGTTTGAAGAGAAAATTGACTGATGGAGAATAAAAAAAAAAAAAAATATTAAAAAAAAAAAAAGGATATGAACACGATAGTAATTTAACAAACTAAAATTAATTTTAAATAAAATCAAATTATTCTACGGAAACAATATAGGAAATAGGGAACTTAAAACACGGATAACAAAATTAGTTATAAGGAAATCCTAAAATTAATCTAAACTAAAATAACGGGGAACAGAATAAGGTATCGAGGAAACCTAAATATAAAAAGTAAGAAAAATAAATGCTAAATTTAAATTAAAAATTTCAAAAAAATTCTAATTAAAAAAAAAAAACTTAACTTGAAAAATAAAGAAAACTTAGAACTAAAACGAGGTCGTTTATGAATGCTAAACGAAAAGAAACTGTAAAACGCACCCTGAAAAACGATTATGTTTTCTTTGTCTAAACTGAAATTTACGACAAATTAAGCCTACACTAAATTTTATATTTTTCCCCTAACACTTAATACAAAAAAAATTTTATAAAAAAGAAAAATATTTTTTTATTAATTTTTGGATTTTTTATGAATTTTTAAAGATTAAAAACTAATTAAAACTAAGAAAATAGAAAAAGACAAAAAATTAAAGTTATAAAAATTCTGAAAAAATCAAATTAAATAAAGAAAAAGTTAACAATTCTAAAAATATAAAAATGCCCAAATTTTACTGTTTTAAATTAAAGTAATTAAACTAATTAATATTTAAACCTAAATTAATTATTTAATTAACTAAAATTAACTGCAGTTTACTTTAGGGACTAACAGTGAAAAGGGAACAAGGACAAACGGGGCAACAGGCAAACTAACCACAGGGACTAACAATGTTAACTATGAAAAACAAAATTGCACAAATGGTCCCTGAAGTGGACCCCGATTACAACTTTGGTCCAAAGTGCTTATTGGCCAAAACTTATAAAAGCAAAGTTAAAGAGGGGCTTATGGGGAACAATTTTCATAATAAGCACATAAGCTGAATCTCAAAGAATAAGCCAGAAGAGTGGCTTTTTGGGCTGACAGTAGCTCAAAAGCTTTTTAGCTTATTTTTCTTTCTTTTTGGGGTTTAAGCCAACAAATAAGCTAGAAAACTATAGGGGACAGTTAATAAGGATAGGGGAGTCCTAAGTTTAAGCTAAGTTATCTAGAAAAAGCCCTAAAATAAGCTGGGAGAAAATAAGCTAAATCTAACAGTTTTTAAAAGAAAACAGAAAAACACCTACTTTAAGCCTAGAATAAGCTAAGCTAGAAGGGGAGTTAAGCTACAAAAGTTTGGGGATGGAGTTTAAAGAACTATAATTAACTACAAAATAAAGCAAAAGATCCTAAAGCTTAATACAAAATAAGCTATAAAAAGGGGGCTGAAATAGGGGTCTAGCACCAGGGGAGGTTCAAAACAGTGAACAAGGGGTCTCTTTTGAGCTTATGCAATAAGCTCTAAAGAGCTTATTAGCCAAGACCAACCCAAGACAGATTCACAATGATGGACAATAAGCTACTTTCCAAGATTTGAGGGCTTAAAAAAGAACAAAACCTGCTGATAATTGGTCTCAAAATTGGTGGTTCTTAAAAAAATTTGCAAAGCCAACTTTGACTTAAACTTGGTCAAGTTTAAAGACAGAAC
This sequence comes from Tanacetum coccineum, assembly GCA_026074375.1. NCBI lineage: Eukaryota > Viridiplantae > Streptophyta > Magnoliopsida > Asterales > Asteraceae > Tanacetum > Tanacetum coccineum. The sequence goes on from BQNB010003272.1 coordinate 78,914, forward strand.
AAGGGGTGGTTTATTTGGGCTAGTAACACTCAAATAAGCACACCAAGTGTTGTGCTTAAGCTGTCTTACACACATCTGGTAGCTACCTAAGCACTATTTGCTTATGAGAAATTTTGACAGAAACCAAAGGATGCATAAAAAATTATTTTTACACTAAAAATTGTGTTTAAAGTGGCCCAATAAACCTCACACACTCAGCCAAAGTTGGCTGAGTGGTGTTCACCCATGGAAAACCCAATTTGACCCATTTTAAGGTCTAACCCAAACACCCTCTTATTTTATAAAAATGGAGTTTTGGCTGATTCTTGGTAAAAGAGGGCTGATATAAGTGATCACAAATGAACTTTAATGACTTTTACCACATGTTTATACAATTTAAACAGAATGAAACAGCAAAAAATTAATAGTTTGAAAATTTCACAAATGCAATACACAAAAAATTCTATCTTTTTATTGAAAAACCAAGAGACTACAAACATAAACTTTAAAAAAGATAACTGAGTACAATAATGCAAAAGGAAATACTGAAAATTAAAATTAAACTAAAACATAAAAAAAATGTGTTGTGTCTCGGCTGCGTTTCTCTTCTTTTATAGAGAGGCTCAAAAGCTCTTTTGGGCTGTGTTTGGAAGTGCAATGCAATCCCTAGAGCAAATCTAGCCCTCCATATGCCTTTACTAATTGATACTTAGCCATTGATGGTGAGTGCTTCGGTTAGTGTTCTGTTAGGGAGGGGGTTATAGGTAAGTAGGTAAGTGGAAGTGGGTTAGGGTAAGGTGAAAGATGTACTAGGGGGGGAAGGGTGGGGAGGTAAGGCTTAGAAAAACCATGGGGGATTGGTGGTAATTGAATTTGGCGGTAAAATGGGATGTGGTACGTTATATTGTTGCAGTTTAAAATGGAAGGATTGGAAAAGATGCAACTTGGTCCCCCCATGTTTCTTCTCTTTTATTTTGATTTTCCCAAAATGTCTATTTGGAGCCATTTTAGTTATAAAAGGTTTTGGAAAGTGTCAGTTAGGCCCCTCTGGGTTTTTATAACAAAAAAGAGTTAAAGAAAGGGTTTTTGGCAATTGGCAAAAATTGTCCCTGCTGTTATTAAACTAGAAAGAAAAAATTAAAAGGAAAAAAAAAAAAAAATGGGGTTTTTTTAGTTAGGGTAAATTGCAAAATCAGTCCTTGTGTTTTATTTTCCTATTTTTTTTAATAAAACAACTTTCAAAACTTGGCAATTTTGGCCCTTTTTCTTTATTTTTTCATTTTTAATTATAAAACAAAGTTTTAAAATTTACATTTTTGGTCCTTGTGTTTTATAAAAAAGTAGTTTTGGGCTTTTGTTGGGCTTGGCTACCTCTGTCTGGAGAAGGTACTGAGACTCTTATGCTATCAGTAGTAACTGGATCAATGCCAGTATTAACATCCAAACTGCCAGTATTAATTTCTTCAATACCAGAACTAACTTTAATGCCACCAGTACTAACTTTTCCAAAAGCAGACTTAACCTCTTCAAAGTCCAAACCAGTACCAGCAGATTCTTTTGAACTCTTCCTTCTCTTGTATCTCTTTCCTTTATCAACTGACTTGATCTTTTTAACTTTTGTTAAGATTGCAGCAGCTTCTAAAGTTGTAGGGCTTATGTCTTCAACTTGTTCCTCCCCTGAAGCATTGACAGTCTTTGAGGGAGTCTTTGAGGGAGTAACAAGCTCTTGTAACAAAGAAACTAGAGGATCTAAATCATGAGTCTTCCTCCCCTGAGCCTCTGTTTCTTCCTCCTCAGAATCAGACAAAAGAACCCTCTTGGTCTTTCTCTTCAAAGCAACCTCCAAAGACTTTACTCTTTCCACCAAAGTGAGGATAGCCTTCCTAAAGGTCTGTTTGGTTTCCTTGAGCTGCTTCTCCAAGTCATCAATCTGTGCCATTAACTGGGAAGTAGTAGCTTCTTGGCTAGGTGTAGGTGGTTGTTGGTCAGTTGATGGTTGTTCAAAGGTATGCTCCATTGGTTCATGTGCAGGTGAAGGTGTAGGTGAGGGGGATGCATTGGTAGTTTCAGCAATAGGTGTAGGTGGTGCAGGTTGAGAAAAAGGTGGAATAGTTGTGGCTTCAGATGGTATAGGTTGTGTTGAAGGTGGTGTTGGTGGTACCACACTTGATGATGGTTGAGGTTGAGTGACAGATGGAGCTTCTTGTCCTGCACTTGGATTAGCAATAGACAACATAGCAGGCAACAAAGGTCTTGGTACCCCTCTAAAACCCCTTTTCATATTTCCAAAAATCTTTTTGGTCAAAGTCACAGCCAGATAAGGGTGTTTGTTTTCAGTTTGTATATCCAAAATCATTTGTAGAAAACGAGGATACATCAAGAACTTTGTTTTACTTTTCAAGTTTGCCACCATGCCATCAAAAATTAGTTTTGAAAAATTATAAACTCTGCCAGTGGAAAGACAAATCAAGGCAGTAGCAATATTGCTACCAAATTGATCCCATCCACCACTTTTAGAGCTTATACAATGTAAAATATGGTGGACTAAGAATCTCCATTGGGGTGTGAAAAAGCTTTTCCAAAAGGTAAAAGATCCATCAGTAGGATACCCCATATGCCCCATCCCCTCAAAAATCTCATTGTTTGGCAACATGGTAATCCCTGAAGCATCTGCTAATTGAAGCTTATTTCTAATAGATGCCTCAGTGATTGTATACGCAATAGTATCAATAGTTGCGTGTAATTCTAGAGTCCCATTAGCAAGAGTTTTGGCAGTAGCAGTCTGCCAAAACTGTTTGACTAGGGAATCATGGATAGTAGGATTAGTAGTTAAAGCATACCTGAGGTTGGAACCTCTTAGAAAATCCACTATCTCTGCAAATCCTGCACTTTCATCAGGTTTGCGCAAAAATCCCACTTGATTATGTTTGTCGCAGTATTTTAATTGAGCCATGAGTTGAAAGTTGCAATAAAAGGTAGTGATGTGGACTGAAAATTACTGGGTTTAGTTACGAGTGAGGTTCTAGATGCTGGTTAAAGAAAATTGAATATATCCTTTGTAAAGGTAAGGAAGATTTTTACTTTGATAAGAGGAAATAGCAATAAAAAGATAAGTATGAAAGAGAAATCAAACTTTATCTATATATAGCTTCTCTGTGAACGACAATAGCGCCGTAAAAATCTGTAACGGTAATATTTAAACAGTGTTTAAACAGCAAAGGTCAATTTTCCCGCAACCAGCACTAACTATAACCTACCAGAATTAAAATTAACACTACCAGACTTAACTTTGGTCAACCAGAATTAAGTATGTTTCAACCTGTTTTAACTCTATTTCAACCAGAATTAAGTATTTATTGAAGACTTACACAACAAAGACCTTATCACACCTTCTTTACATCTGCAAATCCATGCTATTCCTGCAAGAATTAGTCTAAAACAAAGAAAAACATTCGGCAGGAGTTTGTATAAATCAGAATTAACTGAACTAACTACCCGAATTAATACTACTAACTACCAGAATTAATACTACATAAGCCATAATTTAGTTAAACTAACTACCAGAATTATACAAACTATATAACTAAGCCTCCCCTTAAATGTAGCTATGGGTTTATCATACCAATACTAACCACCAAGAAAATAAATCGTGGTCCATCAAAAGGTTTAGTCAATAGGTCAGCTACATTTAAGTATGTGTGAATTTTCTCCACACTACTGAGCTTCTTCTCATAACAATCTCTTATAAAATGGTAGCGTATCTCGATGTGCTTTGTCTTGGAATGATACATTGGGTTCTTCACAATGCAAATTGTGCTTTTATTATCAATGTGGATTTTGGTATTCATGAAATTGAAACCATAGTCCAGCAGTTGATTTTGAACCCACAATACTTGTCCACAACAATTTGCAGCAGCTACATATTCAGCTTCAGTTGTAGAAGTAGCCACTATGGTCTGTTTCTTGCATTGCCAACGGTTAGACTCTATGTATGTTATTGCTTTGACCATGAGTTAAGTATTTGTCCAAGAATTGACAACACCTGTTGTGATTTCCTTTACATGTTGGTTGTAACATTTTCTTTTTCGGTGTATTTACAACTTTAATTAAATTCCCATTATTTATTTTTAGTGTTTTACGCGTTCACTTTTTTTTATTATAGTATAGGTATATCGTTTGATGTTTCATCTGTGAACTAAAATCACGTCCATTCTATATAATACGGACACAAACAAATTAAAGTTAACATCAGCAAGTGTTATTTCTATTATTAGGAGTATAATTTATAACTTTTGTAATTTATTTTTGTTGGTGTCGTTAAACGCTTAACGTTTAGCAATAATTGACATTCGGCTTTCCGGGAAGCACATTTAACAATCTACACTCAACAAATAACCCACTTTTATACCAATACCCAAAATTAACTTATTTTTATTTATTTTTAACCCCTAAAAAACCAGATCCACATTTTTGTGTAAGAAATAAAAACCGTTAAAACCTTAATAACTTTCATTTAAAACTCATTCCTTACAAAGGTGTTCCCTAACTCCTACTCTTTCAATAAATTGGCACATCATGTGTATACCACTACTCTTACAACCTTGTACTTAAACCACTACACACTTCCCTTGGTTTATTATTAGCGTTTTTCTTGTGTTTTGGATACCTTCTTGTTATATAATAGAAAGTCCTATGCCATTTAACTCTCCACCACATTCATTTCACTAAGAAATTAGCAAGCAAGATCTTATACTCAACCTTTACCCACGGCTCAAAATCTTGTGCCTAGGGTTCCCATTAAAATTCATTCTACAAGTATTCCAAGCATTCTATTGTTCATTATAAGATCATCTAAGGTTACTCAAGGTTATTACAAGCTTGGATTCGGGTTTAACAAGGATTAATTAAGAAAACATATTTAGGGTTTTCTTGATTAGGGTTTTTGTTTTGGAGCTTGGTTAAGGTAGTGTATAATCTTGTGTTCTTCAATCCTACTCATCCACTTTAAGGACTATTTTATCGTATTTAATTTTATTTCATTCTATACTAATGATATAATTTGTTTATATTATGTTATCACCACATAGGTTTTTTTTTTGGAATTTACAAAGTAAAAAAATGTATGTACATTACACAAGATTTTTTTTCATGGGATCATAAAGGATGTCTACCATTTGTGCATTATGCTTAAAATAAGAGTTTACAAGTGTTGAATAGTTTTTATATAATTATTCTTAAGTTTTGTTATTTACTTAATTATAAAGTTCTGACTTAAATAAAATATGTTGGACTTATTACTTGGACAATATGACATATTAATGATAAAGTGGACTTAATTTATATTATTTAAGTGGTGTATTTTGTCAAATATGATGAGGAATTGTGATAATTTACATAAGTTATTAATACATTTAAAAACCAAGTTAATTAAAAGTTATTAAAATAGTTCGAGTTACTGTAGGCAAACAGTAACTGGAAAATTTATTTTATATTTTTTTTTACTTTAATACATTTCATGACGATTGTAAGCATGTAAGAAACTCGCAAAACGGGATTTTAACGAAGAAGATATGACATTTCAACGTTTTCGTTAAAATTAAATGTATAAAAGTTATTTTATAACCATACCTACTGTTTTAGATCTTAATTTCTTAAAATAATATTGTATAAACATGTTAATTTTAATACGAAGGTCGTGGACTTAAGAAACTTAGAAACGGAATTTATTAAAATGAACAAGTTAGTATTTTATAAGTTTCACTATATTATTTACTTAAAAATAGTTTTTAAGAACGTTATGAACAGTAATTGTTATTGTTCATCAGAGGTTTTTAATTTTTATATATATGATTTTTTGATAGATTTTCTTAATACGAAGTCTGTGGACATAAAGAAAATTCATATAAATAGGAGTTAAAACGGATAAAGATATGATGGTTTTAAAATCACGCCACTTATTTTTTCTTTTATACATTTTATTTTATAAAACAATTAAATTAATATGAAATATTATTATGAATTAATAAAATATTAAAATCATATATTTTTAAACCAAATGATTATTGTAAATAAAAATAACATTTTTTCTTGACGTGTACAAGTACAATATACTTTTATTTAACAGATAGTACGGGTTAATTATTAATATAACTTTTTAAAGATTTAATCCAATACTATTGGTGTTGGTGTGACTATATAACATGTGATGTTTTTATTTCATATAAAGTACATTATACTCTTACGACCTATAAATAATAGGTTGCATTAGGATCGCCGAGGAGACCGATTCACTTATTTGTATTAGTTAATCGATCATTCTAACTTACGGTGAGTTTATAGACCTCTTTCACTGTTTTTACATTTACTTTACAAATCTCGGGGGCGAGATTTCATGCTCATACAACTTGTTTAAAACATTCTTTTACATTATCTTTTTACATAACCTATTATACACACTTGGTTTACATACTTGATTTCGACTATTTACATACACCATTACCTTGGAATGATTACAAACTTGGTTTTATACTTTGGCATACATACTCATTTTGCATTACTCGGTTTTTCGAATATTGTTTTTTACATATCATTACAAACATCAATTACTTGATTTATATCAACTCTTTTCTACTTATGGATTTAAGTATCAAAGCTATTTACGAATACACATGGTTATTTTACTGGACACATGTGTTTCGGTTTATTAATCTCCTGTTTACATGTGCCTAAGTATACTAAACCCCACATCTGCACATTACATGAACTGTTTAATTCTTGACCGGAGGACCGGTTGATTGGGAGCGCGAGTGGATAAATAGATCTTTTTGGGATTGATATCCATGTTTTAGGTGGTGACGTGGCTCTCATCTAGTTTCGACCGTTACTGAAACACGAATGCATTAACATGTCGGAAAATTTTGGATGTTAGGGTTAGAACTTCTACACGGGGAATTTATTTGCATTAAATTGTCTTACATCGATGTCGTGGCTTCTGTGTCTTGAGCTTAGTTATATCAGTAGTTATTTTTTATGTGGTACTGTATATGTTTATAGTAGACCCATTCATTTTGGAAATCACCGATTTCAATGTTCCATAATACTTATCTGAACATGTTTTATTTCTGAAACATGTTTACATTATATTGGGCGAAGCAATAAACACATAAACTATTTTTGGTTCTAATTTACTCTTCATTTTTGGCGTCTTTATTAGTTTGTATAATCATACCATTCCTTATGAATCTTTGGTTTCCAACATTTACATTTATACTTACCAAAACTCTATGATAACGCACCAACTTTAATGTTGACACTTTTTAAGCTTGTTTTTCTCAGGTAAATTAGTTGCTTGGCTTACTTGTTGTGCTGGGATGTCTAAATTTGATTAAGAATTTCATTCATGGATTGATTTAGACATACAAATGATCAAATCTCGTTGTATTACTTTTAAGCTTTTCATTGTGATGCAATTATGGGACAAATGTTATATCAATTTCAAGAAAATCAACGAGATTACTTTTCAAACGACACATTTAGAGGTCGTTCTCTTGTATCCTGAGCATGTCGCTTGCTGGTTGTGCTTTTCCTGCAGAGGGCCATTTGTGAGGACCACGAAGCCCACACGGGGGAGGCTATACCGAGGCATACAAAGAGCATTTATTAAGTGTTTGCCCATACAGGAGAGATGATGGCTCTGAGATTTAGAGCTGACATTGCTCGAGGTAGAAATTGATTCCTTTGCGTGCTACGATTAAAGATACAGAGGCAATTCGAGAAGATTTACTCGTAAACGTGAGAGTCTTGCTCGTGATTTAAGATTGTGCAGCAGTTGGTTGCGGATTCAAGTGATCCCAGCTGTCAGGACGTGAGGAACTTTAGGTAACTCAAGGATCAAGCTCTGCGATCCAGTAGTTAGATGGGCACTCATAGATATCTTGATTCATGATTTAAGTACTAGCTTTTGTATTGGAGATTTTTGGTATTAAGTAAACATTGTAGTCTTTTGGTGGGAAAGAAAACATGAACCATTTATCTTATCAAATTATGGTATTATTGAAAACTTCGTCTATTTTATTTCTACTCTCTATTATACATGCAAAAGTTACTAAACATTATGATTTTTTGTTATTTTCATATGTTTTGTCAAACCAAATTAACAAAAAATTTCCTTCGTTGTCTCTTATAAAACTGTTTTCATGGGCAAAAAAATAATAAAAAAAAACTATTTTGTTATAGATTCGTAAACAATTTGTTATCACATCTTATTACTCTTACTATTACATTATGGAAACTGAAAGCGTGATTCCTTCAAGTTTATTTTGATAACACCTCGTGAATAATTTTTAGTATTGTTCATAACAAAGTCGGGTGTCATTAACAAACTACCTTGTCATTTCGATTGATAAAAATATCATTTTTAAACATCTTACTATTGTGATAAATTATCAATACCATGTTCAAATAAACTTAAATTTTATAATTACTTTTTCTCATCATTTCACAAATACCTTATAAATTAATATTAACAAGTTAGCTAAAGATGGTCTTGTAAGAGGCATTCCAAGACTTAAATTTTAGAAAGATCATTTATGTTTTGCATGTGCGTTAGGAAAGAGCAAGATATCCTCCTATCAACCCAAAGCTAAAGACACTAACCAAGAAAAGCTATATCTTTTGCATATGGATTTGTGTGGCCTGATGCGTGTGGCGAGTATTTATAGAAAAAGGTATATCTTAGTGATTGTTGATGATTACTCAAGATTCACTTGGGTTAGATTTTTAAGGACAAAAGATGAAGCTCCTGAGGCAATCATTAAGTGCATCAAAAATATACAAGTTCGTTTGAATGCCACCGTCCGTAATGTTTGAACAGATAATGGAACCAAATTTGTCAATCAGACACTTTGTGAATTCTATGAAAATGTAGGCATCTCACATCAAACATCTGTTGCACGTACTCCTCAGCAGAACGACATTGTTGAAAGGAGAAACCAAACTCTTGTAGAAGCTGCTCGTAGTATGTTAATATTTTCTAAAGCTCCATTATTTTTATGGGTCGAAGCAATCAACACAGCCTGTTACACCCAAAACCGTTCAATAATCCGCTGTCGATACAACAAAACTCCATATGAGCTTATGCAAGATAAGAAACCAGATTTATCATTCTATCATGTCTTTGGTGCACTATGTTATCCAAACCATTGATTGTGAGACTTGTTGTATTATGAAAGTAACGCTCTCGGAAAATATTTTGCTGTGACATTATTTTTTGGGGGTGTTACAGATTGGTATCAGAGCACTGGTTATAGAGAACTAGGTTGCATATTTTACCCTAGACTATAACCGTTTTCACAAACATTGCATCACATCAAACATTTTCAAAGTGCATACACACTACTTGCTTACTTTCTTACATTACTTGTTACATTACGTGCTTACGTGACACACATATATAATATATATGCTTACATCCCTTTGCGTATATTTTACATTTATTTATATAAGAGTTATTTATATAAATACCAGAATATTTCTTAAGACGTTGTGGGTTGCACAATGGTCTCATTTATACCTCAAACATTGTAAGTTACACAATGGTCCTATTTTAGTTCTTAAACATTGTGAGTTGCACAATGGTCTCACTTCGTTCTCAGACATTATAAGTTAAACAATGGTCTCTAAGGATATTTTTTGTATAACTTTATACAATATCATAGTACATGAAAGTCGTCATAATTTTTGTTTACATGGAATTATGTATGAATCTAAGTATTACAAGTCTTGTATGGGTAGGACTTGTAATATGAAGATTGATATGATAATTGTTATGTTAACCAAACCCGTCACAATTCTGTTTACATGGGATTATGTATGAATCTAAGTATTACAAGTCTTGTATGGGCAGGACTTGTAATAGGAGGATTGATATGATAATTGCTATGTTGACTCGTTCATGAAGACTTTTACCTTATTTACTTTAACCGAGTACTCATTAACTACCTTGAACTCTATATCGATCTCCTTGATAGTTTTACTCCCCATCTCTGAAGACGAGTTTTAAACACTCGTCTCATACTCATTAGAGCACATGCATCATCATGTCATCCACCACCAAGAAGGTTATGTGAGTACACGTATTGCATCGAGAATTATTAAGTAGGATGATTTATAATCTCTTTATTTGAAAGGATTGGGACACCTCTTCATTTAAATAAATAAATTGTAAATCACCGAACCATAAGTTTATCAATTCATTATTTACATAAATTGGGACGCTTCTTTATGCAGGTAATGAATTATAAATGAGTGGGCTTAATGGTGTCCAATATGACACGAGTACGAACTTGAACCCAATAATCACCGGAATTCGTTAAAAACGTCTGGAGACACAATCGTGTCATACCACTCAGCAGAATTATAAGGCCTCACTTAAGCTACCTTATCTTATTCTTAAGTTATTAATTTTGCCGTTGCAAATCTTTACGATCGCGAACAGTTCGTGGAACTAATAGACTTGTTACACTTGAGCTAATAGAGTTGATTCATCCTCGAACTAACGACTGAATACAATATTCCACCGTCTATCGCATAAGCTCTCCCGCGAGCTCCTCCCATTTGTTGAACTTTATTATGGGGATATTGGTTCTCGAAATGTCCTCACGCTTGGCATCCCACCACCAATTGTTATAGTTATTGTCGTTATGGTTGCTGTTGTTGGGTCCTCGAGCGGTCCCAGCTTGTACAATTTTATCCAATAGGTAATGCAACCCCCCTTAAACCAGATAAACATCTATCGACGAGAGAGATAGTCGAACTATTCATTTCGGGTCATTAGTGCGAAGACTTAGGTCGCGATACATCTTAGTACTGCCAAGTAAGTTGGGTACTTACATCCATAAGCCTCGTTCATTATCAGCATCGAACATTACAGATATCAGAAACGAGACTCCGTCCACGGACATTTAGAACCTTATGCAAACATATAGAAACTTTCTTTATAACACGGTTATATCAGTCATAAGATCTGTAATGACATTTTTAGAATACCCATTTTGATGGATTAAATATCCTGGTCAAACCTAGCCAAATTTTTTGGTATATTGAGTCGAAACATCGAATTTTGCCGAATAAAGTTATCAGCGCCTTGTTTAGAATTGGTTTATTAAATCTTAAATCTTTTCGTGGTCACACAATTGGTTAACACAAATCAAATCTCGGGACGAGATTTCTTTAAGGGGTAGGTACTGTAACATCCGGCAATTTTCGAAATTTTAAAGGACTATTTTAAAATTTCGACTTTTCAGGTCCGATTTGACTTTTTGACTTTTGATCTTTTATTGTCACATAAAAACGATTACTGCGTAACCGGTAAAATTTTCGGAACAAATTTTAAATAATAAATCATATTTATTATTACACATTTCTCACGTGCAAATTTATTTTTAATCTATTTGACCTGAAAACGAGAAAATATATGATATTCCTAAATTGACTTATCAAGAACGACCCGCTAAACCACGTTTTCACAACTCGGACTCTAAAGCAATTTAATATAAAACGACATTTCGAACAACTTTTTAGTTTTGCCCGAGACCCGAAAACAAACAGAAAGTGACTGAAATACCCTCGCAAAACTTTTAACAAGCGCACACAACGTGTACCGACACAAAAATAATTAAATTATATTTTATTATAACTTTTTATTAAATAAAAACATTTAATAAATCGTTTATCATTTTATTCAGACAAGTTTGTTAAAAACGTAAATATTCAAGTTAAAGTTTACTTTATGGTCAACGCGTGCCCGTGACCCCAATGACTATCAAGTGAATAATAATCATTTAATATATTTTATAAAAACATTTATAAAATAATAGTTGAGTAAATAGTCATTTTTCATGGAAAAATCAATTGGAACGCAATGGCGCAAGTTTCGTGTTTTGAATCATCCGTTAAGTGGCCTAAACGAGTCCCGAACCATTATTTAATAAAAGTTACACTTTTGGTCCCTGTAAAATATTTACATAATCCACCCCCAACTATTAAACACTTGCCACTTTGTTTTTTTGAAATTTTCTAGTGTATATAAGTCATTAGGGTTTTCCATTTTTTGTATAACCCACACCCACACACTTATGTTTTCCTGCGCCTCTTTCTTCTCCTGGCGCCGCTCCGGCGATCTCCGACCACCCTCCGGCCAACACCATCACAACCACATCACCACTGTCGTACCTCCACCACCAACACACCATCATCATCTCCTCCATCCACCCACCTCCGATCCACGTTTGATTTTATAAAAACCACAAAGGGTGGGTTTGGTTTCGTCAGTCACGTCATAGGGCGCGTCTGTTTGCTCGATTCAACGCCAAGGGTGCGTTTGGATTTCGTCCTCAGCCACTAGGGTGCGTTGGGCTTTGATAAACCCACCAGGGTGCGTTCGGTTTGATAAACAACGACAAGGGTGAGGTTGGCCGTGAAACACCATTAGGGTGCGTATTGGGTAGCAGTTAACAGCCATAGGGGCTGTTTTGATGTTCATGACACAAAGGGAGTGTTAGGTTTAGGTTGTAAACAGATTAGGGTGTGTTGGTTTTGGTTATAAATAGATTTAGGTCCGTTGGTTCGTTTGGCAGATTAGGGGGTGTTTGGATGGCTGTATAACAACCATATGGTGCGTTTGGTTGTTATTTATCAGCCGAAAGGGTGCGTTTGATGGTTATAGCACAACAAATAGGGTGCGTTTGGTATAACGAGGTATACACAAAGGAGGTGTCTTGGTTTATATATAAAAAGATTTAATAAATATATCGTAAGATTTATAAATATGAAGCCGGATCTAATGGTGGTATTGGTTAAATAAAAATGTTATTTATTTGTTGTTCAGTTTGTGATTTAAAAACTGTTAAGGGTGTGTCTGGATTTGTGGTTAATAGCATATTTGGGGAGTGTTTGGAATTGGGAATAATAACCTTAAGAGGTGTGTTTGGAATTGCAACAGGGGTTGATTCAATTGAGGGAAAATGGTTAACTTTTGTTAATATGGAAAACGTTAAATAAATGAATAGGTCATGCCGAGATTTTTATAAATCGCTACACTTAGTAAATTTTTACAAAACTTCTTTATTTATTATCTTGAATTGCCCTAAAGATTATTAAATCGTGAAGACCCAATAATCAAACGTAAACTATAATTTTAGAAATTTCATTTATTTAGTCCACAACTTTAAAACGTGCGTTTATTTTTATAACGGAACTTTCTGATAAATTATTTGGGGATATTCGGGCGCGTGTCGAATCATTTGGTTTCTTTTATTTATATCATCTTTATTATATAATACTTGGAAAGTATTATATAATTGGACCATTTTATTTTAATTGTCACCTTTCGGACGTAACACATGTCGTGTACTAAATACGCTTCGAGTTACTCCTTTGGGTGTGTATCTTGTTATATAATTCACGATGTGAATTATGCACTTGGTCATTTTTCATTATGTAATATATACGGAATATATTACACACTTTGCGTTTACTTTTGATTTATTTATTTAACCAACCACCAAACTATTACAACTTTAAATCTAAATCTTTTATCAACGTGTCACGTTGACGTACTCATTCATCGGAAAACCAAGTACATCATCCTAGGCTAGTGGGTCATAGCCGTTAAGATAAACCGCAACTTCTTGGTCGAGCCGTTTCAGTTTCCGTTTCGTCTTGTACTCAATGTGTACATTCCCGCCAATCGTTCTTCATCATCGATGTGAGTTTATAGCCCCTCTTTCACTTGTTTTACATTTACTTTACAAATCTCGGGGGAGAATACATGCTCAATACAACTTGTTTACATATTCGTTTACAATATCTTTTACATACTATTCTACACACTTGGTTTACATACTTGATTTTGCAATTCATTACAAACACAATTACATGGTTGATTACAAACTTGGTTTCATACTTTGTCACATACTCATTTGCATACACGTTTACGAAATTGTTTACATACTCATTACAAACTCAATTACTTGATTTATATCACACTCTTTTCTACTTATGGATTTAAGTACTCAAAGCTATTTACGAATACAATGGTTTTATTTTTTGGACACAAGTGTTTTCGGTGATCATTTCCTTTTACGGTATTTGACCTAAGTAACAATAACCCACCATTGGCCCATTATACAAGAACTGTTAAATTATTGACCGGAAGATCCGGTAGAGGAAGCCGAGTGTATAAATAGATCATTTGGGATTAGACAAATCCCTGTTCGGATCGAGTGAGTAGCTCTCACTAGTTTTTCCGACATTACTGAAACACGAATCATACATGTCGGAGCATTGGATGTTAGCGGTTTTTGACATACTACACGGCCTTTATTGCATTAAATTGCATACATAGATGTCGATGCTCAGTGTCATGATGAGCTTAGTGTCAACAGTAGATAATTAATATGTGGTACTGATACTGTTATAGTAATACCCTTACATTTTGAAAATCAACGATATCACAGTTCATACTACTTATTGAACATTACTAATTCTGAACACTTTTCATTTATATTGCGGCGAAGCAATAAACCACTAAACTCTTTCGTTCTACATTAAAAACATGAGCGGATTCATTAAAGCTTTCAATTAAACTCATTTCAACATCTTTTTTTTAAACGAGGTATTAGGCGGCTACGTGTTGTTGCGGAGCCTAATATCTGATCATTTCCGTCTAATATATATTTTCAGAGTCAAAGTTACAATGAAATCATGGTTATCGATTTTTATCCATGCTCATACAATGTTATCTAAAAGCGCTTGTGCAGTCACTTGCAAAATCTTGGCGATTGGTCATTAAACTCGCAACATTGCCAAAAGCCTCTCTAATTTCATCAAATAACAAAAAAAATGACTCGTTTTCTACAATTTACAAATTGTTCAGCATATAAACAATGTTGGATATGTTTGTTCACTCCATAACATACATTAAAACACTATTCATTGAACAAAATATTTGTTGTTGTAACTCGATTCGTGATTGCCACTTTCATGCGTAGGAAGTGTGTGACTTATATATTTACTTCTTGTTTGTTTGCCATTGAAGTTTATTTTATAATACCAAACCTTATTTATTTATATTTCTTTAAAAGAAACATTGAGATGATCGAGTATAAGGGTTAATAGCCTGAAATTTCAAATATTCAAGATAAACAATGAGAACTGAAAAGCAAACTGTATGAAATATGGATAAAAGAAAACTAAACTTCAAAATAATAAGAACTTAGGACAGAAAATGCAAAACATCTAATTGTTTTAGCGCTTCGTAACCTGGGCTAATTTTACTTATTTACATTCAAACCATTTGATTTATATAAAATATAACCTAAAGCAGCCTATTCATATGTAAAATAGGCTAAAACTACAACATCGGACGCATTTGTGCATAATTCTTGTAGTAGAGAAGCATTTCTCAATTCAAAAGATAAAAGTAAATTACAGATTTCGAACAAATAATAAGTTAACCCAAACACCTTTTACAAAAGCACTCAGGTTTTAAGAGGCTTTATAACTACTAGCATAATCTAAAACATAATGTGACATCAACAATCAACAAAAATATAAAAAAAACAAATACATTTAACAAATCAAAAAATAAAGTTTAACTAGCTCACGCAGACTTTCGACTTGGTTGAAAAGCGACTTAAAATTATATGAATGCGTCTTCATAATTTTATCCCTCTTGTATGCAACAATCACAATATACATGAGAAATATGTTAGTGCAAATATTACGATGTTTAAGCTAGACAATCCTTTTGGTTTTAATAATAACAAACAAGTAACTTGTAATACATAATGTAAAATGCGCAAGTTACTCATGATCACAACTCTTCAACGCATACCACATCAACACCCCTCGACGTCTCTAGTCCACTCATGCTTCAACAAACAGGTACGGATATGTTTGTTATGTTGCATTATGGTCAACCCATTTAAAAAACCATTGAGAATGATTAAAATATTTTTTTGTGTCACTAAGTATTTACAAGGTCAATCATTATATTTCGAACCTCGTTTTGCATTTCATACAAAGTATGAACACATTTTTATAAACTAACAAAACTCATTTTGTCATGCATACAAATTAATCATTTGCATAAACCCATGTAATTTTACTTACATCACCACTAAACAAATACTTTTAAGTAATCCCTTACTTAATAATAACTAGTTGCATTAGTGAATAAGACAAAATAGGATTAACCATTTTTTGAAACAAATCTTATAAAAATATTTGTATATCTTGCAAATTTTTTTATTCTAGTGATTAAATTGATTTTCTTTCTAGAACAATATTCAATCAAATTTTATAAGTACATTAAAGATCTAAGCAAAAGATTTAGAAAGATTTTTTAATAATTTTGAATTTGACCCGCGGATCCATGGATCCACCAAATATACATACGGAACTACCTAAATACACATATAGATCCACCTAAATTTCAACAACGGCTAGATTTGGTTTTTCTATAAATACCAATCATTTGTATATATTTTGGTTAGCTCTTTTATCACCTTTTATCTTACATATTTTCACACATTTAGGCATCATTATAATCAAGTTTTTACAACGTAAAAATACAAGTAATCATTTCTTTAAAACCCCACTAACCGTTGATCATAATGTTTCTAACTTTTATTTGTTGCAAGCATGTTTCTACATGATCATCCATTCAAGCAAGCTTAGAGATCTTGTCATCCTCATCCACCACTACCACATATATGAAGATCTATCACAACAAGCATAGAGTCTTGTCATCTTCATCAACAACATCGTGCTTAGTAATCTTGATGTTTAGATTAGGATTTTATATCCAATTGACACTTATGTCTTGGATCATAACTATACACCAAAATAGAGTTAGTTGGTTTATGTGTTTAGGCCATAAAACACAAGATTTGTTATGTTGGGCCATAAAGCATAACAGGTTTGATTGTACCTAAAGAAGTACTCGGTATTTAGCTTTGTATCAGAAAAAGTATAAGTGACGTTAGGTTGGTTCTACCTCGAAGTAGGACTCAGTATTTAGCTTAGTACGGGATAAAGTGTAACCGACGTTGTACGGTTTTCTCCACCTAAAAGGAGCTTGTTGATCTAGTGAAGTAACTCTCGAGTTGGATACTCGGGGAGCAGAGTAGGATGAAGAGGAGCTTCATAGCCGAACCACTATAAATCATCGTTTCCGATTTGTAGTTCCTTTTACTTATCGCTTTACATTTATATTTGTTTTTATCGCTTTATATTTGCATTGTGTCTATGTTTGTATCATATATTTAGTTGTGGTGACATGCTTTGTTTTATGCTTTCTAGTATCTTTATTGTTGTGTAACTATGTATGGACACCTTTCATATTACGTTACACTTGATCGGTTGTTTGATACAAAGTTTTAATTTTTTAATGGAAACGTATTCACCCCCCCCTCTACGATTCCATAAAATATATATAAACAAAAAGTAAAAGATGAAAAGTAGCGTTTTAACCATAATGATTGCAACTCAACTGACCTAAGGAGCAACTACATGAAACTCAACAACACCATAACGACACATCAAGTTAATAAGGTCCTTAGTAAAGATATGGCGCAAATTCTTTTCATTCGTTGAGAAATTCATAAGTCAAATCGAACATCAACAAATTCAAATTGCATTGCTCTTTCAACAATCGGACTCAATGATGATTGTGATATAGGATCCGTAAATTCTTTTCTTTCGTTGAGAATTTCCAAAGACAACGTTGCGAATCGAATATCAACAAATTCAAACTACATTGGTCTTTCAAAAATCGAACTGAATCGCAAGTCAACAATTGTATCACATAGTTAATCCGTGAGCACGTTGACGTCCATAACCTTGTTTACTTCACGAATCTCAACATGAAAATTTAGTTAATTCAAATATGGAACTTCAAAGACAACTAAAAAGGTACACTTGAAAACTTTAGTCACAAAACATAACCTGTAAATTTATGACAATTTTTAAACTATAAGACTGAGATAAAGCTACTATGAAATTGAGTATGACAATTGATATTTTTCCAGGTTAATATTTAACCATAAACTTGAAATATTATACTTTGATGTATATGTGTTTGATTTAACCTAAAACCGAGAAGTGGTCCTGCAAACTATGAAAAACGTCTTGGAATGCACAACAACTCTAGACTAAGCTTAGTCTACTCATAATGAGTATGTCATCATCATCATGAACATATTTTATAATTCATGTGCATCTCATTTTATAAGTTTTACGTAAATCATACAAGTTTACATATTCATGCAGGCATGCACCACACTTCACCACCTTTACTAAATATATACTTACATCTACACTTATGAAATTTCAAATTTAAACACTCCCCCCCAATTCGTGTCATTCCATATCCCTCCTCCGAAAACCATCTAGAAGATTTTTGTCCTGAACCATACTTCTTTACATCTTAATATCCATCTTGTAAGACTTTACTTCCTATTAACCATTTATGGAGCTTTACTTGCTATTAACCAATTTTAGGAATCTTGCATCCCTTTGTCCACCCCCCCCATGTATCCCATGGGTTGATGAATGTTAACTAATTAATACCATGCTTAAATACATGTAACTTGTTAAACATGAACGTGATGATAATGACATGCCATACATGTGTAGACTAAGCTTAATAACTTGAGCATACGAACTCTGATTGACTTGATTCAAGCGGCCACGAAAGGGGAAAGAATTATCTAACACTTTCATTTTTGTGTCAAAAGCTGAAAACGACTAGAATTATGCCGGTTTTCCCATTAAGTGCATCGCACTTTCAAGTACGGTGGTTTTATTAATTTGTGTTCCGCACTTCGCGTCTGTAACAACCCAAGAGCATTTATGTGGCTCCCATTTACTACCAAACCGATCATATACCATTTTCCTTGGTCCATAAGTGTTAGAAAACTTATATAAACTACAAGAAAACACAAAGATGGCTCCACCTCTGTATGTAGTCGAGAGGAAAGTGGAAAGTTTAATGTAGACCATTAATTATCTAAAGACTTAATGAACCAAACACATATCCTAATACCAATATTTTGATGACGGATGAGGCAAATGAACTTGATAGTATACACTTTCTTGGTTGTACTTGATAGTGTACCTTTCGGAGGCCTTTAGCGAAAATATAATCTAAGAATTTCGAATATCTAAAGTTTCAGATAATGGTTTTATGTATTCGAATATCTGAAATTAGGTATTCAAATGTTTTGGATTTTTTTAAAACTTACATATGAGTTCGAAAGTTACAATACATATATCCTCATTTTTGAATCAACCCATATTTCATTATCATGCAAACAAAACATGTCTAAATTTATATTGTTATGTCAGATTCTCTATCAAATAATCTCACAAAATTATCTTTTTTTGTTTCAACTGTTTTGTCTCTTTAAAAATACAGCAAGTAAATCTTGCTTTGATTTACTTGCCAAGGTTGCTAGTAAATCCATAGATAATCTTGAAAACACACACATGGATGATCACATTCCTATAAATTAAGTTATTGGTGACAAAACACACACATAGATAATCTTAAAAAACATAAATATAATGGAAAATCAAATGTTTCAGCCCATGCCAGAACAAGGTACTAATCAGTTTATATATACTCACTAAGTATACTACATTGAGAATATATAAATTGTTTAGCACCTTGTTATGGCATGGGCTAATTTGATATTCCATTATATTTGTGTTTTTCAAGATTATCTATGTGTGTGTTTTGTCACCGATGACTTAATTTATAAGAATGTGACTCAAGATCATCCATGTGTGTGTTTTCAGGATTATCTATGGATTTACCAGGAACTTTGGCAAGTAAATCAAAGCAAGATTTACTTACTGTTTTTTTTAAAGAGAAACAGTTAAAACAAAAAAAAGACAACTTTGTGAGACTTATTTGATAGAGAATCTGACATAACAATCTATATATTTGACAGGTTTTGTTTGCATGATAATGAAATATGGGTTGATTTAAAAATGAGGATATATGAATTGTAAGTTTGGAACTCATATGTGAGTTTTACAAAAATTTAAAACATTCGAATACCTAATTTCGGATATTCGAATGTATAAAACCATTATCTGAAACTTTAGATATTCGAAATTCTTAGATCATATTTTAGCTATAGGCCTCCGAAAGGTACACTATCAAGTACAACCAACAAAGTGTATACTTTCAAGTTCATTTGCCTCATCCGTCATCAAAATATTGGTGTTAGGATATAATGTTTGGTTCATTAAGTCTTTAGATAATTAATGGTCTAAAGAAACGATTATGTCCATGATTTCTAACACAGAACGAGGTGAAAAACTAACTAACATTAGCACCCAAAAATCTAATTTGATAAGATTACATCCCTCTGAAACTGTTTCTAGTTTCTCAAAACTACATATATGAAGTTGAGTAAAAGAGGAAGGAAGATAAAGATGAGACAATTAAGTCCAATTAGTCGCTGATTCTGTTTTACCTATTAAGGTTAGGTCAACTAGTGTCGCTGGAAACTTTCGTGGGCCCCATTCTGATATAGGCTTCTTCAACGTCACAATACAAAGCCTACACAAGTTGGGAGGCCAAAGCCCCGCTGTTGGAACATCCATACTTGTACAATATAGTATTTCTAATGTAGTTAACGAGCTGAGACTCTGAAATTGGAGGTCCATAAATGATGACTCCGTTGTGCTTTCACAATTTGATATAAATAATGTCTTGAGGTGAATGAAGTTACTCTCAAATTCAACCACATTTGGTTGATACTGTATAACTACACGTTCAAGCATTTGCATGGATTTGCTATTAATAAGTTGTAACACCCCCAAATTAAGTCGCAGCGGAATATGGGTCTGGGGTGGTACTTCATAGATCAATAGCACAAGATATATATAAGAACGACCATTTAAAATTCGTTTAAAACCGATACATTGGATTTAACAAATTGTTGTTACATAAGTCTGAAACTTCACTTGTTCATTGTTCAAAATACAAAAATTTTAGTCCATAACAAATATATCCTCAAAATGTAATGCAATCAAATCTTTAATGCATATGACTTCCAAAATAACGACTGATTGCTAGTTTTATATACTAATAAAATATATAATATAATATTTCCAAAAGAGCAATTAAGAACTTTCCTAAAGTCTCCCTTAAGAAAAGCTCACTCTAAAAGATATATATAATATATAATACGTATATTTAACCGGGAAGAATGATCACCCGGGTCGTTTCCCCAACGACTTGTGAAATTGAAACCTCGTTTTAGCTCGGATTATGATTTGAATGAGAAAAAAGATATTTTTGATTATCTATAACTACTAAATAAAAGCAACAATTAAAATGAACAATTAAAAGCAATTAAACACTTAAAAAGATTAACTGGAAACAAATAAAACGCGACAAATAAGCAAGTACACTAAGTTTAACCCCTAAAAATGCAAACTAAATTTCTAAACCTAAATTAGGACAAAAGAAAATTTTAAGAAAAAGAAAAACATTTTTTTAATTATTTTTGAATTTATTATGAATTAAAAACTATTTAAACTAATTAAATCCTAAAAAATGGCAAATTAAGTCCTAAAAATTTGGAAAAATATTTTTTACCTTAGAAAAGTCTAAAATAATATAAAAACTCAAAAAACTATTTTAAACTATTTTTAAAATTAAAATCCTATTTTTAAAATTAAAATTAAAAGCTCAAATACGAAAATTAAAATCTAAAAAGGGTGACAATGATTTTTCTTAATGTAAACCTAAAGCTATTTTTTATAAAACTAAAAACTATTTTTTTTGTATTTTTCTGAAACTTTTTATATTTTTTATGAATTTTCTAAAATTAAAACTTTCGAAAAATGATAAAAATTATTCTACTTAATGAAAAATTACCAAAAGATCAGGAAAAGTCTAACTAGTAACAAAGAAGATAAGAAAAATAGAACCAAGATCCCAGCTTATCTAATAAGCTGGGAAATTAAGCAAACAGGCTACGGCTTATAAAAAATTAGAAAAAGGAAAACGTGTATAAAGATTAAAAAGAAAGGGATGTTGACGGATGAGCTATTGTAGCATGATGGTTAACACGTTGGGTATGTAAGAGTGAGGTCTTGGGTTCGAGGTTGGCAGACACCCCTTTTTGTTATTTTTTTTATTTTTCACTTTTTGCAAAAACTAAGAGCTAGAACTTATTAAGGACTTATTTTTAAGCAACTTTAATGAAAGAAACATAAGCTGAAAACCAAAATTGAGCTCACAAAGAGCTTATGAAAGCTGCTGAATCAGAAAGTGGGCTTTTGGCTTATTTGTTTTGTTGGACATAAACTTGCATCGCTTCAAATATAAGTTATTTAAAAGCAAAAGCTATTCTTAAAAGCTTATGATGTAAGGAAACTGAATCTAACAAGCTAATTTAACAACTAACACTTAAAGATATCTAAATCTATGATTAAAAACAACAAACTCAGGAACTTAACCTAGAAACTCAAAAACCAAATAAGCTAGAAAACTTAATAAGCTATGACAGACTCTTAGATTTATCAAACTTAACAAACAACTTATAAACTATGAATTCTAATTATAAAAACAGCTATTATAACTTTGAAATCCAAATTTAGAAGCTATTACTACTCACCTACTGTTTTTAGGTCTTTTGGCTTTTTAATGACTTTTAAAAAGCAAATGCATACTAGGATTTAAGCTAGAAATATAAAAACTAACTTAAATTATATTAAGCTACACCTAATCTATAATCAACTTAAATTTAAAATCCTAAAACCTAAGTTTTCTAGCTAAAATTAAACCTAAAAGTGACAGCAGTACTAACTGCTGTTAGTACTGATGCACTTGGCAAGAGTACAAAAGCCGAAATGCAGGTAACCTATGTGGTTACCTCTGCACTTAATACACTTACTAGGAATGTAAAAACTTAAAGCAAGCAAGATCTAAGCCTTATAGGGCTTAGATCAAATTTTCACAAGTTAAAAAGAAATGATAGACTCCCCTGGTGCAGGAACCCCTTATTTAAACCATAACTTGTTTAATTTTGAAAATTAACTTTTGAAAACTGTTTTCCTACTGATTTTAAATGATACTTAAACTAACTCAAGCAATAGACACTAGTCAATTTGACTTTTAAAGGTCAAAGAAGCTTAAACCAAACACCCCTTTAGGAATTGATAGATTTTTTAAAACATTAGAATCTAAGATCTAATTATCAAAACCTTATTACTAGATCTTAAACAACTTATATTAAACTTAATAAACATAAATCAACAACTGAATAAGCTAAATTCTAAGATCTACACTATAAACTACTTATTTTTGGATTTTTAAGCTTTTTATGACAGAAATGAGAACTCTAAGATTTATGACACTTAAGCTAAAACAGGTGATGAATAAGTCCTAAGTAACAATATAAATCACAAATAAGCAATAAGAAAGCAGATAAGCACTATTAATAAGCCAATAAGCAAATCTAAGCTAATTAAGCAATCATTAAGCTAAAACTGAAAATTAAAGAAGACTTACAATGAGCCTAGCTAAACAAGGCATGAAATGCTCTTAGAGCTTATTCAACAGCTCTGGCTTATTAGAAATAAGCCAGTAATAGTCCTTGAGAGCCCTTCCCTTTTTGGCTCTCCTTCCATAAGCATTTAATCCAATAGCAAAGGTAATTTGAACTGATTTTATGATTTAAGTAGATTATTACTTATTAAAACTCAATCTTAGCTTAGAGACTAAGATGAGCTAGTATGAGCTTATGGAACAATAGCTTAATCATTTGAGAATAACTGAGAGCTTATGAATGTAAAACATAAAAACTGAATTTCATTAACATAAAACTTGATTACAATGCTTAAAAGGAAGAATTACAAAGTTAAAATGGAAATATAACTAAAAAATCGAAAATTAATTAAAACTAAAACTACTAACCTATCTACCTTAATGGAGATGTGTGTGAATGCTGAGCTAATTTAATAGCCGTTGATGAAGATTCTAGTCCCTTGAGTGCTTCCCACGCCTCTTCTAATCTTACCCCTTGAATTCCTTCAATCATTGGGGTTTCATTTATGGCCGTTTGATCACTTGCTAGTCACACGGATTGCCAAGCTGGCAATCCTTTGATGTGACAACTTGTGTTACTTGTGTGAGTGATTGTAGTATAAATCCCCTTCTCTCTTGTGCTTTCTTCATAGCCACGTGCGATTTCTTGCTAGCTTTGGCCAATGAGAGCTTTGATATGACTCATTTGTCCCTGCCATTAGGTAAGTGAGCCCTTGAAATTGTCCCGTTACCTTGACCCTTAATTAAGAAAGCCCTTGATTTACACCTGTTTGGTAAAATGGACGAAGAATGAACAGTAAAATGTCATGGCGCCATTTTTTCCCTATTTATAACTGAAAAGGTAAAAAAAACGGAGTTAACTTTTTTGGGTAATTGCAAAATTATCCCTGTGGTTGTTTTAGCGCACAAGTCTAGTGTAAAAGGATTTTATAAAATTAACGAAAATGGCCCCTATGACTAAACAAGATAAAAGTGGCCAAGGGTTTTGGGCTTAAGGGCTAAGCTTTAGATCCGGTAAGGTTTTATATAAGGTATAAGGCCCCCTTAAGAATTCAATGCTAATTTGTGTAACTTTTTGTGAATATCTTGACGGAAATAAATGGAAAATATTGGGTTATGTTAGTCTTATTATGGTTTAACTATTCTTTTGGCTAGGGTTTGACATTCTTTTACTAATGCTTGAATTTTTTCTGCTATTGGCTTTGAATCTTTGCTCTCTTGTCTCACCGTTCCTCAGTCCGAGTTTTGATGGTTTTCTGTGATATTTGATATATTCGTACCTGCCATACAAAACTCAAAAACAAGCATCTCTTTGCATTTTTATCTGTTTGGAGGTCATTTAGGGTCATTTTTTGGGGTTAACAGATAGTGTAATTTTTACACTTAATATTTAATTTGATCTTATAGCCATATAAGTCCCTAATAAGCTTGTGGAGCTATTTAATAAGCTATGACTATATTGTCTAGTTCGTTGGGCCTGTTAGTGGTTCGTTAGGCCCGTTAGAGTTGTGTTAGGGTTTTGTAACTTATCTCGACCCATCCCGAACAACCCTAGTGCGTATATTTATAGTGTACACCCCTTTATCAAGCCAAACAAGTCGTTAAGTATTATGATATGTGATGTGTATGTAGTTTTTGTTCCCAACATGTGTTGTCAAGCCTGACAGCCAAATCTTTACGTGTGCATGTAAAGTTTAAATGTTCGAGCTTATTCACAAGGTCCTATTACGTGCCTTATGGCTTTGGTTCACCACACAAGTCGATATACGTTATGTATATTAAGACATATACGTGGGTTGTGCCACGCTAGGCATTACCCACGTTTAATTTCGACATCGTAAGCTAAACGTGCCTTATGGCACATGACAACATGAAACTTAGACATGTATACAAGCTAAGATACTTACAAAAAGTCCTAGCCTCTTGAATGTGGGTATCGTGTAGTCGTGTAGAAACCCGAATAGTACCCCAAATCCTAGCTTGAACCCGTATCCTACTTGCTTCCAAACCCGTAAACGTATAACACCCTTAGCTCCTTGCTTTATTAGAAGCTAACCTAAGTTGCTTGTTTAAGAGTGGTGTCGAGTTTATGAGGGTGTTTGTTCTCGGCTATGACGATATCTGAAACAAAAGGAAAAACAATGTGGTTTTGCTTGAGAGTGTTTATGAGTTTGAGAGTTATAAGAAAATGTTTAAGTGTCAATATGAGTTGGTATATATAGGCTCATGAGCTAGTTGTTCTTTCTAGTCCTAAACCAAACCGAACCGTGCCCTAACAAGGTGGTTTTATGGTTTCTAGTTAAGCACTCATGGTTTTGCTAATACCCTCCTAGTATACTCCTTAATTGCAAGATAGTTGTACAAGATTTCTTAAGATTTGAAAATCTTAAGTGTTGTGTGTGGGTGATTTCCTAGCCGCGGCAAAACAAGGGCAAAGGGAAGGTCATTTGGTTATTATCCATTGTGTATTAGGGTGTCTAGGGAACATTTTGTACATGCCTTAATTAATCCCTAGATGTACATGTACTTAGCATGAGATTTAGGAAGATTTGTTAATGGATTTGGTGTCCAAAATTCGGCCATAGTGGGGATTTCACAAGAATTGATTTAATTTTTATGTTTAAGGTTTCAAAGTGGGTATTGGTTTGAGTCTAGGTGAGTCTAGGTATTTCCGGGGTGTGTCCAAATGTATTTTATTGTGAAACGTAAACCTTTTACGTGACCAATAAAAATAAACACGCAAAGTTTATAATTATCTTTTTAATAATTATATATTACTTAGTTGATGTAAACCTTAATTTATTTGATGACCGTTTACATTAAATGATTATTTCTAGTCTACGCGATTTAGCTTAAAAGTAAATATTAAAAGTAAACGCGTATCGGACTAAAATAAATAGTGACGAATAATAGGAGTCGTAAAATGACCTGAAATTGAGAAATGTTACAGTCTCCACCCGTTAAAAGAGCTTTGTCCTCAAAGCTTAAGACCTTGTAGTGGATGACGAAGCCCGGTTTGTGAAGAGTTGTGGGTATTTTTGTTTGAACGAATCTTCACGTTCCCAGGTGAACTCAGGACCTCTCCTAGAGTTCCAGCGAACCTTAACCAATGGTATCCGGCTTCGCTTCAATCGTTTGATCTCCCGTTCCATGATTTCAACGGGCTCTTCCACAAACTGGAGCTTATCGTCAACGTGAATTCCTTCTAATGGCATGACTAAAGGTTCGTCAGCGTAACATTTCTTCAGATTAGACACATGAAAGGTGTAACACCCCCATTTTTACAATATAGCAGCGGAAGCTAATCTGGGGTATTATCCTAACTTTTGCTAACACCTTGAAAGGTCCGACATATCTCGGATTCAGCTTGCCCCGCTTACCGAATCGCATAACCCCTTTCCATGGTGAGACCTTGAGCATAACCCTATCCCCAGCTTCGTACTCCATTGGCTTTCGCTTCCTATCAGTGTAGCTCTTTTGTCGATCCTGAGCAGCTTGCATCCTTTGCTTGATCAGGACGATCTTTTCTGTTGTTTCTTGGATTAATTCCGGACCAGTCAGTTGGGCTTCTCCAACTTCGGCCCAACACACTGGTGATCGACATTTTTGACCATACAGTGCCTCATACGGTGCGGCCTTTATGCTAGCGTGATAACTGTTGTTGTATGAAAATTCAGCCAAGGGAAAATGTTTAACCCAACCTTTTCCAAAATCGATCATGCAAGCACGTAGCATGTCCTCAAAAGTTTGAATGGTTCTCTCGCTCTGGCCGTTAGTTTCTGGATGATACGCAGTGCTCATACTAATATCTGTACCCAAAGCTTTTTGAAATGATTTCCAAAAATTTGAAGTGAATCTTCTATCACGATCATAAATAATTGAGGCAGGTATCCCGTGTCTTGCCACTATCCTGTTCAAGTACAACCTTGCCAATTTGTCTAATGGATCATTTTCCCTTATTGGCAAGAAGTGAGCAGATTTTATTTGTAAAAAAAGTAAGTCGATCCACAATCACCCAGATGGTGTCAAAACCTTGCGACGACCTAGGAAGCTTGGTGATAAAATCCATCATGATATTATCCCACTTCCACTCGGGTATCTCAGGTTGTACTAGCAATCCCGATGGCCTTTGATGTTCGGCCTTGACCCTTGCACATGTCAAGCACTTGCTAACATAGGTGGCGATGTCTGCCTTCATATTGGGCCACCAATATAGCTTTTTCATGTCTTGATACATCTTTTCCGAACCGGGATGGATAGAGTATTTTGACTTGTGAGATTCGTGCATAATCACGGATCTTAAATCTCCATAGCAAGGTAACCAACTCCTACCGTGTAAACATAGTGTTCCATCGGCACGTGGTTCTAATCTTTCCTTGGGTATATCCTTTCTGAGCATCCCGCCTACGTCTTCATTTACAAGATTTTCTGTTTTTAGGGCTTCGATCTGAGCTTCTAAAATTCGTTTGGGAAGATTTAAGCCAATAGTCATAACCAAGGCTCGAACTCGCAATGGCTCAGTCCGTTCCTTACGGCTCAATGCATCGGCCACTACGTTTGCCTTCCCCGGGTGATAACGAATGTCACAATCGTAGTCGCTTAGCTTTTTTTTTTTTTTTTTTTTTTTTTTTTTTTTTTTTTTTTTTTGCAATTCAAGCCAACGGCGTTGCGTCATGTTAAGCTCCTTTTGATCGAGAATATGATGTAGACTTTTATGGTTGGTGAATACGATGCATCTGGTTCCATATAGATAGTGTCTCCATATCTTTAGGGCAAACACTACCGACCCAAGTTCTAATCATGAGTGGTGTAGTTCTTCTCGTGAACTTTTAGTTGTCGAGAAGCATAGGCAATCACATTCTCTCTCTACATCAATACAACACCTAAACCCTTGTGTGACGCATCACAGTAGACCACAAAGTCTTCACTCCCTTTAGGTAAAGCCAGAATTGGTGCACTGCACAACTTCTGCTTTATTAGCTGAAAAGCATTCTCTTCCTTTTCACCCCAATCGAACTTGATTCCTTTCTGAGTAAGTTTCGTCATTGACTTAGCAATCTTCGAAAATCCTTCGAAGAACCTTCGATAGTAACCAGCAAGACCTAAAAATTGGCGGATCTCTGTTGGTGTCTTAGGAGATGCCCAATATTTGATGGATTCTATCTTGGCTGGATCCACATGTATGCCTCTACTATCAATGACATGTCTGAGAAATTATACCTTCAGAATCCAAAATTCACATTTTGAAAATTTTGCATATAACTTCTCTTTCTTAAGCAATTCCAAAATGGCCTTGAGATGTTCTTCATGCTCTTTCTCGTCCTTTGAGTAAATAAGTATGTCATCAAAGAAAGACAATTACAAACTTTATCCAAGTAAGGCATGCATACTCGGTTATGAGGTCCATGAATACCGCAAGGTGCATTTGTTAGTTCGAATGCCGTAACCTGGAACTCGTTATGCCATCCGAGTTTGGAATTCCGTCTTTGGAATGTCTTGCTTCGTCTATAAGATGGTGATATCATGGATCTCTATCTATTTTCGAATTAAATACTGGTCCTGGAGCTTGATCAATTAAATCGTCGATCCTCAGGAGTGGATAACGATTCTTCACTGTTAGTTTATTTAAACTCACTGTAGTCAAAATGCACATCCCTAAATGACCCATCATCTTTTTGCGAATAGAAGGGGCTCCCCAAGGTGAGGAACTAGGCCTTATGAATCCTTTGTCGGAAAGCTCTTGTAATTGTTCTGATAATTCCTTCATTTCGGATGGAGCCAATCGATACGGTGCTCGAGCTACGGGTGCGGCTCCTGGAATTAAGTCGATTTGGAATTCCACTGGTCGAGCCAGAGGAAGACCTGGCAAGTCCTCAGGAAATACTTCAGGAAAATCTCGGACGATTGGTACGTCCTTTATTTGTTTTCCTTCCGACTTGTGTCTTTTTCTTGGGGATATTCTGCGCCAAAAAGTCTGATTCCTTTGGCCATTTGTACTCTTGAGCTTTTGAACATGAGATAACTGCTCAACCAAGATTCTCTTCCATTGCTACTTTTGTTGCCACAAAAAGTCAAAGTTTCATTCCCATAGGGAACTTGAACAAGTTTCTTCATCGCACATGATCACGGCGTCCATTTATTAACCAGTCCATACGATAAATGACTTCGAAAATTACACCAGTTCTACGGGCATTAGATCTATGTTGAATGGATGGTCTAAGAAATTTAAAGTGCAACCTCGTATAATAGTGTCTATCCCGACTAATTTCCCATCAGCTAACTCGACATCATAACAATTTTCTAATGGTGTTGGGGTGATGTTAATCAAGGAACTAAATGCAGTGGATATAAAGCTTCTATCGGTACCAGTGTCAAATAAGATATATGCATAGTGGTTATTTAAGAGGAACGTACCCGTGACGACATTGGAGTTCGGGTTTCCCAATGCATTCCCTCTCTTCTTTGCATTCCCAACTGCTATAACCCGCCTTGATGCATTTCCTATTCCCTCCATCCTTATTTCTTTAATTTGGACAAATCTCTATTGAAAATGCCTGGGTGCTCCACTCAACAACCATTCCCCTTGGAGCTGCCCATTGCCCTTCTGAGTTTAGAACATTTATGTACCAGTACTCCTGTCAATGGCGAGTAAAATTGCTCCATACTTTGTTTGCACTTGTGGCACTTCTAGGTGCACGGGCCATTATGGTAAAGATGGCACTTGGTGCACTTGGGCAAAGATCCCCCATAAGGCTTCTTTTCGCCTGTCCCCATATTGTAGACCTTGGCGACATTCTGCCTCTTGAAGGGTTGTTGCTGGTGACCATGGTTGTTTCTGGATGAATCATCAGCCTTCCTTTTGTTGTCAGACTGCCTTTCTGCGTAGGTGTGGAGTTTCTGATCCATCAAGTCGTTGGCCAACTCGATAGTCTCATCCAACGTCTTGGGTCTAGCAGATTTGACGTTCCTATAAATGTTGTCAGGAAGTCCACTGATGTACTTGTCAACCTTCTCGGTTTTGTTGGCAACAAACTTGGTACATATCAGGGTTAGTTCTTCGGAATCGTTCTGTGTTTGTGAAATCATTTTCCCCATTGATTTATGGTTCCACAGCTCGATTTCTAATTTCTTGATTTCACCTGCGGATTAAACCTTGTTTGTCATCTTTTTCTTGAGTACTTCCCCAAATAATTGCATATGCCTCTGGACTATGTTTTTATCTGTACCATTCCACCAAGTCAAAGCAGCACCATAACAGAAACCCCCCCCCCCGTGAGGTTGGCCAATAACTTTACTTGATTCTCAATAGCACAACCACTGATATTGAAAACTGACTCCATCTTCTCAATCCACCGAGTCAAACCGACCACGCCTTTAGTCCCTGTTAGATATTAGAAAAAGACTCGGTCACCCCGTGTATTTTACTGTTTATTATAGCTCGTAGTTTAATAGTTAATAGTACGATTTTCGGTTTAAGTCGGGTACTAATACCCGGTATATTGTAAGTACTATATAAGCCTCTTCTAACTTTAGAAGAGGTAAGCTAGTCATTACTTTCTTTTTCATAAAGAAACATATTTTCTCTCTCTAAGAAAACTCTCTCAAGTGTTTCTCTCTCTAGAAACTAGCCAAATCCAAGAATCGACCCCGTGTTATGATATAAGATATGCCACAATTGGTATCAGAGCTTATGGGATGATTAGATCGTGTGTATGTGCGATTTCTTGCTTGCTTTAGATCGAAAAGTGTACCATTGAAGGCTCCTAGCTCGTTTTTGAAGATCTTCGAATTTTTGATGTTTGTATTGATAAAGTTTGGGTGTTTATAGTTGTTATTGCCTTATGGTACTATGTCTGTGCAAAAGAAATCAAAGCAAAATATTCAGAAAGGGTGATTTATAAGTGTTTTTGTGTGAAAAAAGTTTTTTTTTTTTTTTTTCCTTGTTCTTCTGTTCGGAGGTTGCCAGAATTTCTTCACGGCGGTTTGCTTAAATATAATATTTTATTAAGTAGGTTACCAACCCTCTGACACACGGCGGGTTGCTTAGGTGGCGAGTTGCTCAAGAGGCGAGTGTTATACTAAGCAGCGAGTTGTTCCAGCGGTTTGAACAGGTGGCGCGTTGTCAAAAGGGTGTTGCCTTATACTAAGCAGCGAGTTGCTTACCAGCGTTTTGCTTAACAGCGGTTTGAACAGGTTATCAGCGGTTTGAATATTTTAATAGCAAAAATCTAAAGGAAACTCTGGCGGTTTGAAAACTTGGTATGTGCTTAATTACACATACCTTTTACCTTTAAAAACAAGCTGAAATAACCAAAAACGGACTTAAAATGCCAAATATATGCTTGTTTTGCTAATTGTGTTGTGCAGGAAACGGTATAACCAAGATAAGGACGGATAAAACAAGCCAAATCGACAAAACGGACTCGGAATGGAAAATACTGTGAAAGTCAAAGCCAAATCGAAGCCGGAAAGTCACTCAAGTCAAAAGTCAAACAGAAAAGTCAAATGGTCAAGTCAAGTCAACCCCGGGGCCAAGTCAAAGATAATATAAGTTTGGGGCTGAAATTGCCAAACCCTAAACTTATTTATAAAGAAGAAAAGAGGAAAAGAGAAGAGAAGGGCTAATTTTGCAATTTGCTCAAAGTAACAAGTGGGGGGGCAAAACTGCCAACCCCCCTAACTTGTACACCAAAGGGACGTGGGATGCAATAAGTCCTATAACTCTTGGGGACTTGTTTTGCCAAGTCCCCAAAAGTTATATAACCACAGGGACCATGTGTGCAAATGAACAATAAACCATGAGGGGCCATTTTTGCCAAAGAGTGAAACTTTCACTCTGTTACAGCCTCCAACGTTTTTTCCCGCTTCTTTTTCCCTCCCAAACGACTCACGGGTCTATAAACCCGTTTTTACCCCAAAGACCTTCATCCCCTCCATGGATAATCATCTCCCCCCTCCTCCACTACCTTTCCCAGCTACATATGTGCCAACTTGGCAATCCCACACCCCCCAAGACCTATTTCGACGGCTAGGATGGACTTTAAAGATTGAAGGGCCAAGATTGAAGGCTGTGACACTCTCACAAAACAAACACACCTGTGTTTGTGTGTCTACAAACAAGCACAACAAGAAGAAAGAGAAAAAAGAAGACCTAGTGTAGATTTTCGGCTATAAAAGCCTTGTAAGCCATTGTGGCAAACATATTCCAGCTTATTCAGTTTTAATTCAGTTTTCAATTAAGTTTTTATTGTAGTTTAAAGCATTTTTAAGTTAATGTCTTTTATGCAATTGTAATTTTCAGTTTTAATGAAAAATTAAGCCGTTTTTACTTCATAAGCTCTCAATAAGCTAATTTGAGCTTATTCTTGTTAATAAGCTCAAATTCAGTTTAATACCTGTTAAATGTTCTTAAGTACTGTTTTAAGTTGAATTTATTTCATAAATGCTCATTTGATTGTGAAATTGGAAGCTTTTGGAGAAATAAGCTAATATAAGCTTATTGAGCTTATTGCTCAGGTTTAGAGGCTAAGGGGCCATTAGGACAGGCTTTTTAGGCCACTCACTCAGAAAGAGTGGCCTTGGTTCTGAGACAACAAAAATCCAAGGTTTCATTTTCTAAATTTCATTCTAGCTTAATTTCTAGCTTAAGTCATTAGCTTATTTAGCTTTAATCTTTGCAAATACATTAGTTTAGGCTTGTTAATTAGCTGTTTTAAGTTTTCCTTGCATAATTTGGTGTTATATTAGCTTATTTCTCAAAACTGTCATAAGTAGTAGTATAAGCTAGTAGAGAAACTAGCTTATTTTTCTTAATAAGCTAGGATTTTTAGTTTTAAAATAGTTTAAATAGGTCAAAATAAGTAGAAGTGGATAAAAAGTTTTCAAAGTTTTAGCTTAAAAATAGGTTTTAAACTCCCTTTTGTTTGACAGTTTTGAGATAAAGGGGTGTTTGGCACAAGACCAAAACGGGTCAAAAAGGGTTTTGGCATGGGTTATGGTTACTTGGTCAATTTAAGCTCAAGTTTTAAGTCACTTTTAAGCTGTTTTTAAAACATCTTTAGTTGGAAAATTGTTTTCCAAGGTTTTCTAAAACCTCTTTTGAAACTGTGAAGTTTTTAAGAATCCCACAAGTGCTTATTTGATTAAGCACTTGTGGTTTAAGTTTAAGGTTCAAAAGAGTGTGTTTAGTGTATCTAAATAAGGCTGTTAAAAAACCTTTGTTCCCTTGACTTTATAAGTCAAAACTCATCAAGTGTCCATTGTCACAGTTTTTAAAAAATCCAAACACTTTTTTTTACTTTCAAAAATAAGCAAGTAAAATTGAGTTTTAAAAGCTGAAAATTGGTGCACAAGCCCCTTGGCTATAACACTCCATCTGTTTAAGCTTACTTGATTTTTTAGAGCTTATTTGACAGCTTTTTGCAAGCTGTCAAATAAGCCCATAGCTTTAAGCTTAAATCTCCCCTGGTGCAAAGGGGAGATTTTAAGCCCTTTGTTCTTTGTCTTGTTGAGTTCTAAGGCCTAACTTTTTGGCTTATTTTAAGAGCTTGTAAGCTCTTGTATAAGTCCTCAAAGTTTCAGCCCTTGAAGAGCTTGTTTGTGGGCTTATTTTTAAGCCAAAACTTGGCATTTGACTGTTTTTGATTGATTTAGGCTTAGGGACTGCTTATTTTATCTTTAGGTTTATTGAGCTTATGAAATTAGCTCATTTTAGCTTTTTAGCAGCTTTTTAGGTTAACATGATTTAGTTTGCTTATCTCCTTCTTTTTAGCTTATTTAAATGCTCAACTTTAAGCTTCTTAGCCCTTTAAGCTTTGTTTAAGCTTTTCTGACACAATAAGCTTTCCAACAGCTTATTTAGTTAGCTTTCCCTTTCCTTTTTAGCTTATTTAGGTTAGTTTAAGCACCTTTTGCTTATTTTAGTCATTAGCTTAGCTTATTCGACCAAAAGACTTAGAAAATTTGGCTTTTAAGCCATTTTAGCTTGCTGTCAACTTTAGGCTTATTTTTAAGCTTATTCTTTTGATAAAAGTGAAAAGTGCATTTGTTAAAGTTGTGTGGTATAAGCCCCTTAATAAATTTGTAGTTTTAAGTTTTTGCTAATTCTCAATTTTTAAATAAGCCAAAAATAAGCCACAAGCGTAGGGTCTGTTTTGTCACTTTTTCATAGTGTAGGGTTACCCGTTTACCTTGTAGTGTAAATTCTAGATATTTTGCCCGCCTACCTTTTAGTTTCATTTCTTACAATTTCTACCCTAGAGTTTTAAAAAAATAAAATAAAAGGGGAAGATACTTGGTCCGGGTGAGCAAGACTCGAACCCGGGACCAAGCAATACATCCCCTTTACACAACACCACTTACCACTGCGCCCTTGGGTCTTTTTCGTTAAAGACCCAAGGCACTTTGGTTATATACACATTTTGTGTATTATAAGCTAATAAGCTGTGAAGCTTATTTCGGGGCTTATTGCATAAGCTGGTGGGTGTTTGTTATTTTTCGTAGGTACCTTATAGAGTCTAGTATTTTGTGTAAATTTTTCAGAATTTTTCGTAGACGTTTAATATTTTTTATAATTTAATTTAGTTAAAAGTTTATTTAATTCATAATAAATACAAAAATTATCAAAAAAATATTTTGCTTTTTTAGAAAATTTTCTTTTGTCATCTAGTTTGTAGGAAAAATATAAAATTTTTCGTAGGGTCATTTTTATAACTTTTCATCTTTTAAAGAACGGGTCCGGGTACGGGATTTTGTTTGCTCGTTTTTGCGGTCAATACGAAACTCCGTTTTCGGTTAGTCTTTTTCATTATTCTTTATTTGTTCCATAGAGCTAGTTTAGAAGCGAAAATTTCTTCGTAGACCTTTATTTTAAAGAATTTAGGTTTTCCCCCTTTTGTTCGGGATTCGGGCCTTCGTTTTCTAGTTTAATTTCGTAATTTCTAGGTTTTTCTTAAACGTTTTAGTCCGTTATTATCTAATTTGACTTTTTCAACTTCCCAAACTCATTCCTTCCTTCAAACTCAAATCTTCGATCGTATCGATTTACCATTCCAGCCTCGTTGGGGATTATCGACCCGGGAAAGCTCTAGACTTTCTCGGTATCATTGATGTTGGTTTTTTAAATCTTTATATATTTTATATTTTATTATATATTATATATATTTACGGTGTGAATCCGGCACGATCAAAACTCAACGGCGGTTTGATTAAAATATAGACGGCGGTTTGTATTCTTTCTTCGCGGCGGGTTGCTTGGCAGCGAGTTGTGTTCGGCGAGTTGCCTTAAAATTCCACCAGCGAGTTGCCTTATTTCTTTGCAGCGGTTTGGTAGCCTCTAGCGGCGAGTTGAGCTACTGTCTTAGAAATTTGAAATACTTCAGACTTGGGACTTAATATCACGAAAACCAGATATCAAAATACGTTAACCTCACCTTTATAACGTACACTCCTAATCATGATCGATCAAAACATATCATATCATAAAATTAAAACAAGATGTTAGTATGTCAGAAGCATTCAGATGTGCCGGTTCTGATTCACGCCACCAATGCTAGACGACAGACATTTGAGTCTTGGCAACAACGTATACGTCTGTACTGTCTAGGAAAGGATAATGGAGAGAACATTATGAAGTCCATTAATGAAGGACCATTTCATATGGGAACGGTCTCAGATGTTATTGCTGGAGGAACTGAGGGTGCAGTTCAACAAGGTCCAGTACGTGCTAGAGTCCTTAACGACCTTTCAGCTGAAGAAAAGGAAAGGTATAAAGCTGACATTCGTGCTACGAATATCTTACTTCAAGGTATACCAAAAGACATCTACACACTCATCAACCACTTTACTGACGCCAAAGACATTTGGGACAATGTGAAGATGATTCTGGAAGGTTCTGAATTGACAAAGGATGACCGGGAATCTCAATTATACGATGAATTTGAACACTTCTGTCAAATCAAAGGAGAAACCATTCATGTTTACTATGTTAGGTTTACAAAGCTCATTAACGACATGAGAAACATTAAGATGACCATGCCCAGAATGCAGCTTAACTCTAAGTTTGTGAACAACATGTTACCTGAATGGAGTAGATTCATTACTGAAGTCAAACTAAACAGAGGTTTGAAAGAGTCTAACTTTGATTAGTTGTATGCCTACTTGAAGCAGCATGAGGTACATGCTAATGAGAACAAAATGATGATGGAAAGGTTCAGTCAACGGACTAATGACCCTTTGGCACTTGTGTCTAATGCATTAAATCAGAAGTATCCAACACAATCATCTGAGTCTCCACAATCCTCAAATCAACCATCACTTGTTGATAACTTTCAACTGGACTCAGGAAGCACTTCAACTGACAACTTGATCGAAAGTCTAACCAACACACTTACCCTCCTCACTCAATCGTACAAATCGCATCTTCCTCAAACAAACAATCAACTCAGAACGTCTTCTAATGCAAGGAACAAAGCTACAGTTCAAGACGACAAAGTTGTTGTTCAGGATGTTCGTGGTAGATACAATGTGAATAATCAAGGAAGACCATTTCAGAGGAACTATGCAAGAGTTGGAACTGGGAATGTGGGAGGTCAGAACAGAGTTGGAAACATGAATCTTGGTCAAGCTAAACCCATTATGTGTTACAAATGCAAAGGAATTGGGCACATAGCATGAGAATATCCACAACCGAAGCGACCTCAGGATTCAGACTACTTCAAAGACAAAATGCTGCTTATGCATGCACATGAGAATGGAGTAGTACTGGAAGAAGAGCAGTTGTTGTTTCTTGCTGGAGAACAAGTCACCAATTTTGATGACGATGTGGATGATTTGGCACTCAATGTGGA
>BQNB010003273.1:0-116371 GCA_026074375.1 Tanacetum coccineum
ACACAAGAGAGGTATATAGTACAACATAACACATCTATTTCATTCATAACTTAGAAATTTTTTACATGAAATAGTTTTTGGTACACAAATACAATACAAAAGATCTAAGGTTATGCTAGCGGGGAGAACCCCTAATACTTAACATGCCTGAACAACTGCCTAGCAAAATGAAATGACATAAACTACTAGATGTGACTATCAGCATCCCTAGAAGCCTCCTGGTGATCTGGAACTCTAGCATCTGGTCCTGGCTGTCCAGCTCTCCTCTGCTGCTCTCGCAGTGCTAACAACTCGGCCTGCATGTCACCCATCTCTAGCCTCATGTCTCTCATCACACGGAGAGTCTCTACCATATGTGCCTGGCGCCTACGATCAGTCTCTCGAAGCTCTGCCATTTTAGCCTGCTACATCTGGGAGCGAGTCTCATATACCTGGTGATGTGTCTGAATAAGAGTACCCTGTAACTATAGCTGTGTCTGATGTGCATGGAGCTGGGACTCGTGTGCATATACCTGCTCACGGTGGGCCTAAAGCTCATAATGGACCACCTGACTCAATCCTATCGTATGTGCCTAAGCCTCTCGGGAAGCATAGGCCTACTCCTCCATAATCAGTACTGTCTCCTAATGAGCTATCCTATCCTCTATAAGCAAGTCGACCCGCTGCGAGTCCATAGTGACTCGCTGTGATATACGAGTCCTACTATCCTGAGCATCCTTTAGTAGAGCATATAAGTCCTGCGTATCATGCTAATGGAGCTCAGCAAGATCTGTAACCCTAGTATTGACCTCTCCCACGGTCATAGGTGCTATCTCAGGAACTGCCTCTTTCGGATCCACCCAAGTATCCCTAATACCATACCCAACCTCTCTAATCCCCCATCATCTCGCTTAAGCGTCTACGGTGCTGACAAACTCATAATCGATCCCCCGACCTTTGGTGCGTCTAGCAGTAGAACTCTCCCTGACCTCATACCTGGAGCCTAGAGCAAACAAATACGACCTCTTGCAAGGTGGCCGCTCAGACTTAGGAATATCATCCCTACGGTCAACATGTGGTGGTATGTATAGAGATGGTGGTAGTGGTGGTAGTGGAAGTGATGGTAATGCGGCAGTAACCGAATCAACAAAGGCCTGAGTGGAGGCTATCCTGAGTGTCTGGATTTGGGTTAGACACCCAGATGATGGTAGTAATGGTGATGGCACAAGTGGTGGTGATGAATATGCAGATGGGGTCGTGCACCTAGCAAGGCGCTCCTCTGCAGAGGGTGGTGATAATGAGATAAGTGGTGATAGTGGTGGAGTAGGCATGGCTAGAAGTCTCTCAACCTCTGCCTCTAGTGGAAGGGATATAGAAGCCTGAAGCCGGACAATAATCCTAGCTCTAGTGGTAGAAAAATGCAGTAAAGGGTAGTGGAGTAGGAACAGGCTCTATTCCCTCCAAGTGGGTAGACACTCAAAGAGTCAACAACACTGAGTCGGCTAGATCTAAGTGCTAATCTGCTCTCCTCCTCGTCCTCGTCCTCATCCTCATTATCGGCGTCATCCCCAGATGAATCGCCGTCATCATCATCTCCATCCTCTCCCCCGTCCATGGGATAGTCAACCGGACCATCCTCTGGATCTGACTCATCATCCTCGTACTCCTCTGGATCCTCCTCGGGATCCGACTCAGCAACATACCCTGGTGACTCAGCAGTAGGTGAATCAACAGGAGGTAATGGCTGCTCCTCAACCGGAAACACATGCTCATCCTCCAATGGTATATACTCAGGGTATATAGGCTCTGGCACGTAGTCAGGATCATGTGGCTGTATGAACATAGGCTCACGCTCATCCTCGTCTTGTGGTACTGGTGGTGTCTGTGGCTCCTCGGGGCCAGGTATGTAATCCGGTGATGGTGGGGCTACCGGCTGCATAGGGAGTCCATCGTATCCGTATACGATGACTCGTGGAGAACCACCGTCCGATAGCTCCTCGTCAGCTCCCCAAAATACCCTCCCTGGCTCAGAATCGGTGTAGACGGAAGTGTAGGTAACCGCAGATGATGCAGAAGACATGACTGCTGTAAAAACAAAATAACTTATATAAGTATTAATTTTAAGACTCTTATAGTAATATACGTAATATAATTTATATACTCGTATATCAATCATGCAAGCACTTAGTAAGCTACTAATGCTAAAACAGTGTATGTCATGTAAGCACATATGCTAGATTGCAAACAAGTAATGTATGTGTGTCCCGTGCAAACCCCATTTGTGAATGCAGTGTTTGAAAATGGTTATAGTCCAGACAAAAACTTTTGAGATAAGTTTTTTTTATAAAGTATTAATGGGCCCGGTTCTCTATAACCTTGGCTCTATTACCAATCGTAACACCCCCTACAACCTGGTTTTGCAAGCGGAATGTTAAATATCCGAGGGCATTACTTCATAGATCAATAGCACAAGATATGAGAAGACCACTACAAATGTCGATTTAAAAAAAGATAACACTGGATTTAACAAAATACTTGTCAATTAATAAGCTCATGGCTTCAAATTTTCAACAAAAATAATAAAAGATTATCAGTTTTAACAAATGTTCCCAAATTGTAAAACGACCCAAATCTATATATATTGACTCTCCTCCAAGAGTGATCCCACAATTAGTCTGGCACCTCGTGCCTTATTGACTCTAGAAAAACATGCTTAAAAGTCAACATAAAGTTGTGAATTTCATAGGTATATGTAAATACAATATTAAGAGACCGCAAGATTTCCAAGTGTATGATTAAGCAACAAATGCAAACATCATAAAAAGTAATTACGTTTTCCTAAGCTCATAACACTGAAGCTCGACATGTATGAATGCAATAAATTGCTAACAATGCCCGTGAATGATGTTCTAACCCACAACATCCCAAATCCGACATGGTATACGTTTGTTGTCTAGCAAACCAGCGCAGTGAGTGCTACTCACCTAAACGGGGACGTCAATCCCAAATAGATATATTTATAAAACTCGGGCTTACAATCTAGTAATTGACAGTTCATGATAAAGGGCTCAGTGGGTTATCGCTACTTAGGCAAAACAGGTAACCATTGTATAAAATGTACCCTTGCATCCAATTTGTAAAACAAAGCATGTTCTTACCCCAAAGATGTAAAACATTTAAACAATTATAAAACATGGGGCTATGAACTCACCTTAGTAGGTAGTCCTCTGTGAATGATAAATATATCC
Organism: Tanacetum coccineum; assembly: GCA_026074375.1. Taxonomy (NCBI): domain Eukaryota; kingdom Viridiplantae; phylum Streptophyta; class Magnoliopsida; order Asterales; family Asteraceae; genus Tanacetum; species Tanacetum coccineum. Next base: position 3,228 of record BQNB010003273.1, read on the forward strand.
AAGTATGGCAAATGAATCACCGTCAAATACCTAAGTAAATACGGCCAGTCTTAGTCTACAAGTTTAGGCTAACGACTTAATGTATAAACTACAATATCTTGCTAGTTTATATATACTGTTATCACTTGTGTGGTGGTGCACATGTTTATTGTATTTGTCTTTACTTATCTTTGGGAAGGTATATCGTGCTACATCGGTTCGAAGAATATGTATAAAGCGTATTAAAAACTAGCATATTTATTAAGTCGTTTTTAAATTCGAATAATATCTAGAATAATATTATAACTAGTCCGATTTGCTAAGTGTTTATAAAATCACTTCCGTTCATAAAATACCCTTAGGTTTTCTATATTTACAAAACAGTCCCTATGTTAAAGAAAATATAATACTTACATTTTAAACCCTTTGGTTTCCACATTTACACCTTTAGTCCTTTAACTTTACACAAATTACACTTCAGGTCCTTACATGTTCCAAACAGCCACTTAAGTTTCAGAAATGTCAAAAACAGTCTCTAGACTTATAAAATCAGTTTTGGCAGTTTTAACCCTCAAGTTTACAAATTGACGCTTTTAGTCCCTTAACTTGTAAAAATGTATATTTTAAGCCCAATTAAGTTCTAACAAGTGGCAATAGGTTTTACTAAGCTCCAATAAGCCATATAAGCTGTGGCAGCTTATAAATAAGCTTGGATGAGCTTATTTAGGCTTATTAGACCTTAATGGGCCCGTTAAGGTCCAATAGGCAATTCAAAGGTCCAATTTAGTTTTCAAAGGCACATAAGCCCTCATTAAGCTTATTTAAAACTGTTGCCTGAAAAATAAACTCGAATGAGCTTATTTGAGATTATTCGAGCTTATTGGGCTCACTAGCCCAATAACTCTAACCCGAAAGATATCAAAGGGGTCCATTAATGTTTTATAACATGTTCAACTTATTGTTCTAGGCTAAATAAGCAATTATAGGTCTGTTTTATAGCTTGGCTTATTTATTAAGCAAATAAGCCTCGCTAATGGGCTTTCGGGTCCAATAAGAACCCGAATAGCATTTTAAACATTTAGGCTTAGTCCATTGAGGTCCATTAGCTTCTCTAAGTTCATAAATAACTCAATAAGCTGCATAAGCTCACAAATAAGATGTTCAAGCTTATTCGTGGCTTATGGGCCTACTTTGGCTATGGTAGTGGGCTGTTAAGCCCAACGAGGGTTCGATTAAGTTTCTCTGCTAAGGTCTATGTAATTTCAATAAGCTTATTGGGCTTCGAAATAAGCTCGTGGAGCTTATTAATAAGTTGTGGTCTCCACGGTACAGGCCAGTTGGGCCTGATGGGTTTAACGAGTCCATAGTGGCCCGTTGAAGGGTTTTCCATTCGGCGTTTTACTAACCAACGACTTTAATAAGTTCCCTAACCCCTCTATAAGCTCAAGTGAGCTTAATAATAAGCCATGGTTCCCCACTAACGGGCTGTTGGGCTTGCTGGACCCAGTTGTGGGCTGTTTGGATTAAACGAGCCCGATAGTGGTCCAATAAGATTATTATTAGTTTTTAGGATTTTTAATCTCTGGTTACTACTCCCGCACAGACCTTAATTAATCGTGTTTTATCCCATGCATTCGTTCTATAAGTTAGTGTACGCGTTCCCAAGCTAAGCCATTTTGTTCTCGTGAAAAGTTTACGTGTTGTTTCGTGTATTTCATACAAACGAGCAAATATTCACATTGGTTCCCATTTTAGTAATTTTACGTACCCGTTTTTTAAAGACCTAGCACGATATTTAAACAAGTTTTATACACGTTATACATGTTAGCACCACACAAGATCATTTGTACGTATAATATGTGCGTAAAACATGCATGGGTTTAATCATGCACGTTCATGCTCACATAAATTTGTCGAATACAAATTAACATGACCCATATAATTAGTTAGGAAGAAAACGAATAAGGTATGACATGTAAGGCTTAGTTCGTGACTTACAATTGTCCTAGCGTCTTGGATGTGTCGTGTAAGTTTTAGAATGAACAACCCTATATGTTACACCCAAATGTATATCAACCCAAAAGCTCCAAAGCTTAATATATCCAAACCTTAGCTTGTATATTTTTCCTAATACTCTTGTATGTGGACCTTAGGGGCTGTTTCTTTTTTTTATCTGTTTGCATGTGGTGTCTTTTTACATAAAACCTTCTTTTTGGAATTGGTCATATGTGAAGAAATGTTGTTTCTTTTTTTTCCTGAACAACATATACTAGTATAGTAAATGGCAATATTACCCTTTGATCTAAAAGCCCATTTTAAAGTTCAACCTATTGCAGATACTAATTGAACCATAGAAAAAATACGCCATGAATTCCATCAATTACACAAAAAACAACAGGACAACAAAATCAGAGTGTACATGAAATCCCTTCTTGATTTCCTTAATCGATACCCCAAACCTCCTTAAAAAAAACTACAAGCCTGAAGCCATCTTCTTCATATACCCATGTTTCCACCATTGATGACTCTTGAAGCTCTAATTCATTATCTAAAGGACGCCAAAAAATAAAATCTTGAGGGTATAAAAGCCGGAGTGATAAAAGGACCGTCGATTTGAACTTGGAACTTGGCATTCGACATAACAGAAAATGGGTGTTTGGTGGTAAGAACGTCGGTGGGTAGGAGTGGTGGCCAGAAGGTATTGCTGGATGATAAAAGGTTTAGGTTTATTGAAATGGATGAGAAAAGGTATGGGGATGAGGGCCGTTTAAATGGTATATTATACCTTGTTATATCCTGGAATGGGGATGAGGTGGTTATTACTAACACCCTTTTGACATTAAGAAACTTTTATGTAAAAAGTGTAAAGAAGAACTAAACACTAAAGACTGTCTGGTATAGATCCTGTTATCAAAAAGACTCATTAAAGCAAAAACTAAACAGCCCCTTAGTATGCTAGTGTATAGCAAAAACTAAAATGGTGTTTGTTTGTGTGTGTTTATGGTCGGTTTAAAGGTGAACCGAAACAAAGAATAATGAAAAACAAAGGTGATCGTATGGTTTTATAAGAGAGTGTATGAGTCTGTATGAAAGTGTAAGTTTCAATGAGAGTGAGTATATATATAGGCTTACGAGCCCTAAGGGTGGTTTTGATGTTTTTAGTTAGCCCTCAAATGTTTTCACATTGCTAAACCAACTAGTACACTACTTAATTAACAAAGATACAATAGTACAAGATTTGCCAAGAATCATGAAAATCTAAGGTTATGTTGTGGGTTATCCCTTATCCTACGAGGTATCAAGAGGGAAAAAGAGATCAAAATGGTTATTAACCATTAAGTAATAAGCTAGTTAGAGACAATTAGTACATGTTTTAATTAAACATAGGTTGTACATGTACTTAGGGGATATTAGGGAAATTTTTCTAGATTATAATATGCATGTGGGACGTTATGTGTGGAGGAAGAAGGGTTTTCAAAATCTAGGTTACGATTATAAGGGTACAAGTCTTAATTAAAGGATATTGTACAAGATTTGTATAAGTATCCTTTGGTTCATGGTTTTGTTCACCTAGATTCGGCCATAATGGGTTGTTAACATAAGAATTGAATTATTTTTGTGTTTAAGGATTGAAAGTGGGTATTGGTTTGAGTCTAGGCAAGTCTAGGTATTTTCGGGGTGTGTTTAAAGGTATTTTATTACGAAAGATAAGCCTTTTACGTGACCAATAAAAATAAAATACGTAAAGTCAATAATTATCTTCTTAATAATTATATAACACTTGATTGACGTAAACCTTAATTCATTTGGTGACCATTTACGTTAAATGATTATTTCTAGTCTACGGGATTTAGCTTAAAATTTAAATTAACAGTAAACGCGTATCGAACCAAAATAAATAGTGAAGAATAATAGAAGTCGTAAGAAAAAAAAAAAAAAAAAGTAGAAACCAGAAATTGAGAAATGTTACACTTACGAACACAAATGAAAAAAAAAACTAAGAGATTTTTCTATGAATCTAAGCACACACCTATATCCAAGGATACTATATCAAAGCTACCTATGTAGATGATCCTTTAGTGTGAATTTTAAGCTTAAAAACTAAGAAAAAAAAAAAAAAACAAAAGAACGAATGGTTAATTTAGAGGAAAAAAATACACGAATACTTTATCAAACACAATATCTAAACACACCACCCATGGCTCTTGATAACAATTATAGAATTGCTATAATCACTTAACACATACATGAAGTCGAAACTGATGAGCGCTACTCACCCGAACGGGGATGTCAATCCCAAATAGATCTATTCATAACATTCGCGCTCGCTAACTAGCAATTGACAGTTCATGATAGTGGGCAATAGTGGGTTTAGCTACTTAGGCCAACTCGTAATATGTTTAAAAGAGTACTTGCGTCCAAATGTAAAATGATGCATGTTTCTCACCCCAAAGTTGTAAAACAATATAATTGTATAAAAGCGGGGCTATGAACTCACCGTAAGTGAATGATTGATTATCTAAATCAAGTAAGTGAATCGCCTCGGCAATTTGAATGCAACCTAATTAATTATAGGCCGTATGAGTATAATGTATTTCATATAATTAAAACATCACATGTCGTATAGTTACACCACCACCTAATAGTTTTTATTAATTCTTTAAAAGTTAAAACAATAATTAACTCGTACTTTGTTAAATGAAAGTGTGTGTACTTGTATCCGTAAGAAAATATTATTTTCGTTTACTAATGTACTAATTGGAAAAATATAGGATTAAATGTTTTTATCGATTACATAATGATATTTCATTATTAGTTTAGTTGTTTTATAAAACAATATATAAAAATAAAGATAGTGCGCATGATTTCTAAAACCTCATATCTTTATCGTTTCGACTCCGTTTTATACGTTTCTTATGTCCATGTCTTCGTATTAAAATAATTTATCAAAACATCATATTTATAAAGTTTAAACCTCTGATGAACAATAACTTTTACTGTTCATTACAGTTTATAAAAACTGTTTTTATAGAATTTATTATACGTGACTTGTTTAAATCATAACTCGTTCATTATAATTCCGTTTCTCGAGTTCCTTATATCCTTGGATTAGTATTAAGATAATTTATCAAAATATCATATTTATAAGATTTAAACCCTCTGATGAACAGTAATATTTACTGTTCATAACAGTTTGCTTTTATAAAATTAATTATATACATTTATAAAATACGTAACTTGTTCGTTATAATTCCGTTTTTCGAGTTCTTTATGACCGTGGATTCGTATTAAGGAAATTTATCAAAATATTATATTTATACAATTTATACCTCTGATGAACAGGAACTTTTACTATTAATTACAGTTTATAAAACTATTTTTATAAAGTTTAAAAGTTAGTTTTATATTTACTTTTATTTAGGAATTTTGCACTATTATTTTACCAAGTATTGTACCATATGTCATACATATAATAAGTCCTCTATTTTTCCATAACACTTGTTCAAATGAATTTCCATGTCCTTGTGATCTTTTGTTACATAAGTTTATAAATAAACTTTCAACACCATTTAATTTGTAAATCATTTACATAATTTATTTAACACTTTTACTAACCATGTCCCTTTATTTCAAGTATCATTTTACTACATACAACATAAAATTCGAATTTAGTAAGGTCTTAAATACCTTATATAACACAAAAGTGACTCTAGGTGGTGACTAACATATATAACAATTATGTACATAAAAGATAATGAATAAATGAATATTGAATACTTTAATTAGACCTTATAGAAGATGAGTAGGATGAATAACATAAGATATAAACCCTAACCAAGCTTCCAAAATCAAAACCCTAATCAAGAAAACCATATATATGTTTTCTTGATAATTCCTTGTTAAACTCGAATCCAAGCTTGTTAACACCTTGAGTAACCTTAGATGACTTTAGAATGAACCTTAGTGTGCTTAGAATGCCTTAGAAGATCAAAGATATGTGAAACCCTAATTGAAAAATGAATGCCATGGGTTTTGATAACAATAGGGAGAGTTTGTATGATTTAATTTGCTTGCATGAAAGAGTATGAGCTAGCTTACCTAGGACTTTCCTTTTATAGTGTGTAAGAAACCCTAAACAACCTTAAAATGAAACCATGGGATGGAGGTGATTTAAAGGATAAGAGCAAAGAGCTCTCCTCCTCCCTATGCAAGTCCACGGCCAAAAGAGGGGAGGGTACACTTTGACAAGCCAATTACTAGATATATGTGTTTAAGGTACATTCATGTAAGGTTTATAAGTTGTAATGAAAGACTTAGTGGGGATTAAATGATTTATTTCATGTGTAAACACATTAGGTCTGGTTTTGAGGAGTTATAAGTGATAAAATGAATTAATTTTTATGTATTGGGTATAAATGTGGGTATTTGTTTGAGTGTAGATGGGTAAAAGTTGCATCCGGGTATACCGACCTATGTATTTATTTGCGAACATAAGCGTTTTACGTAACCAACAAAAATAAATTATGAAAAGTTATAAATTATACTCCTAATAATCATATAACACTTGCTTGATATAAACTTTAATTTGTTTGGTGTCCGTTTACATTGAACGTTGATTTTTAGTTTACGCGATTTAACTATACGATAATAATTACAAGCGAACGCGTAAAACTCTAAAAATAAAAAATGAAATTTATTAAAGTCATAAATAACCTGACAAATGAGAATGTTACAGTCTCCACCCGTTAGAAGAGCCTTGTCCCAAGGCTCAAGATGCGGTATTTTTCGAGGGTGCGGTTTTTGTGAAGAGGTGCGGATACTTCTCCCGGAACTGATCTTCGCGTTCCCAGGTGAACTTAGGACCTCTCTTGGAGTTCCATCGAACTTTGATGATGGGAATACGACTTCTCCTTAACCTCTTGACTTCATGATCCAAGATTTCCACTGGTTCTTCAACAAAGCGGAGTTTATCATCAATTTGTATTTCATCTAACGGAACTGCCAATGGCTCGTCGGATAAACACTTCTTTAGATTGGATACATGAAACGTGTTATGAACCCTGCTTAACTGTTGAGGTAGTTCGAGTCTATAAGCAACGGTTCCCACTTTAGCTAACACCTTAAAAGGTCCAATATACCTCGGGTTCAACTTTCCCCGTTTTCCAAAATGTACGACCCCTTTCCAGGGTGATACCTTTAACATAACTCGATCACTAACTTGAAACTCAGTAGTGCTTACACCTCACATCGGCGTAAACTCTTATGTGATCACCGAGCAGCTTGAATTATGTGCTTAATTTGGACAATCTTCTTGGTTGTTTCATGAATAAGTTCTGGACCGGTGAGCTGAGCATCTCCGACCTCGGCCCAACACATAGGTGATCAACACTTTCGACCATAAAGTGCCTCGAATAGGGCATCTTTAATACTAGCATGATAACTATTGTTGTACGAGAATATCTGATCAGACTGGTAATTTGTCCTTTCCACCATACCCAAAGTCTAATCACACAAGCGCAGTAACATATCTTCAAAATTTTGAATGGGATCTTGTCGTTCCTTGGTCATGCGAGTCTCTCGGATGGTATGGCCGTACTCACAACCACCGAGTACCCATACCTTTCTGAAATGACCTCAATAAATTATGACGTAAACCGGGTCACGATCACAAATGATCGAGACTGTCATCCCTTGCCTTATGAACCACTTCTGTCAAGTACAGTCTTGCTAGCTTGTCCATAGGTCAGTTTTACCTCAATCGGATAGAAAGTGTGCTGACATAGTAAGTCGGTCTACAATTACCCATATGGTGTCATTTCCACTTTGCATCCTTGGGAGTTTGGTGACAAAATCCATTGTGATATTATCCCACTTCCATTGAGGAATCACTGGTTGTACCAGTAAGCCAGATGGAATTTGGTGTTCGCTTTGAATCTAGAACACGTCAAAAACACTTGCTAAACATAGGTGGCAATGTCAGCTTTTATGTTAGTCCACCAGTAGAAGATTGCTATCATGTCTTGTAACATTTTATCAGAACCCCCCGTATGAACAAAATATTTTGACTTGATGAGACACATGCACTAAATCATAGTCCTTAGGTCATCATAAAGTAGCGCGGTCAACCAACTTTATGATATAGACATAATGCCCGTACCAGCACGGTTCCAACTTCTCCTTCCTGGGCTTTTCGGGGTCCTTTGAATTCTCAATCAACATACCTCCTACGTCTTTGGACTTGAGGTTTTCTGGTTTTCTTGCCTCAATAAGAGCCTCCAAAATCCACTTGGGAAGGTCCAAACCAATATTCATAACTAAGGCCCAAACCCGTAATGGCTTTATTTGTTCTTTTCTGCTTAATGTGTCAGCTACTACATTTGTTTTTCCTATGTGATAACGGATTTCACAATCATAATCACTAAGCAATTCCAACCAACGGCGTTGTCTCATGTTTAATTCCTTCTGATCAAGGATGTTTTGTAAACTTTTGTGGTCAGTGAACACTGTACATTTTGTCCCGTACAAATAATGCCTCTAAATCTTTAGAGCGAACACTACTGCGCCTAACTCCAAATCATGAGTGGTGTAATTTGAAGTGATCAAATACACGATTGGAGGTAATGAAGAGTTCTTAGCTATATGCATACGCGAATGCGACTCTTGGGCACAAACTATTAATGGAGTATCAAGTATTTACCATGACATCTTTCGCAAAAAGAACGAAGGATGGACTGTACATCACACTAAATGATACAACAAGAAGGAAAAAGGTCGAACTTAAAGACCAGCTAAAACAAAAGTGCTTCCCGGGAGACCACCTGGTCATTTTAATTGTTTTTCGCATTTTAATTGTTTGTTGTGCGAGTCTGTCTTTCTAGACACTATACGGCATATCGAACCCCCTCTGGATACGGCGTATAGAGATGTCTGGACGTTATCAGTTTTAAAACATAATATTTAATTTCCAATTTTTTAATTGTTTTTACATGAACCATACAGCGTATCCTAAGGTTTGGGATACGGCATATTGATCCTTGTACAATTGTATGTTTCATTGTTTTCTTATACTATTGTAGCGAGATAGAAATTGCACTTGTCTTCTAATCTTTTATGCAGGACCTTGCTAAAACTATGATATGGTATATTCTAAAAAGGACATGTGTTGAACTTATCCGGGCATGCTGAAGCCCTAGTCAACATACCTTTTTGCTCAAGAACTCATCTTTGAGAATTATCATGAGCAAAACATCAAGGAGTATTGCGTTCTAATTCTATTTCCCTTATAATTTAATTTTTTTATCTATACAACGAGGACGTTGTATAATTTAAGTGGGGGATGGAGAATTAGACGTACTTGTCTTCTTTTTTACAAAATAACATGCTACGAGCTTAAAAGTGCTTAAAAGTGCTTAAAAACGGCCAAATTTAAAAATATTTTAGCATGACTTTTGTAAAAAACACTAGTTACATTACCTAGTGCACTATAACCCTTGATACATATTATGATAACTAAGCCTATTCCATTTCCATCTATTTACTAAAAGTTCCACAAAATTATGAGTGTGCCGGTGATGTAGTGGACTTTAGAACTTGGCCTGGTATATCACTCGAGACCGCAATGATTAGTACTATGGATTTATATGGAGGAACATGTTTAATTGATAAATCTCAAGTATTAAACTAAATAACCTACATATCGTAAAATTAACTAACCACACTAGTTAGTTAAATCCTGTGTAACCCTTGATTACTCTCATTTTTATAGAAAAATCCTCTAGAACAACCTGTTGAGCCATTCCTTTCTTTTTCTACACCATATTATATGTTTCGTTACACCTTTGCACCTTAGCCTACCGTGTAGATTAAGCCTATTTTAATCAATGTTGCTAGTTGCTTTCGTGTAATGTTTTGTATTTCTTGTGTCAAAGTGATTTTTTTCTATCTTAGTAATGGTCGGGAAATTGCACAATGCAATAAGAAAAATATGTAGCTTGATTTCAAGCAAAATAAGATATATAATATATAACTAAAATACCTAATTATCAATAATTGTATAAGATAAGTATTCCGTGAGGATTCTAGAAGATTACTTTTATCCAAAGTAGAATTCAAAACCTTCCCGAGTCGTATCCCGACAAAGTACGAATTGAAAGTCAGTTTAGTTTGTGATCGTGTAATTGAATAATTCACGGATTTGATTTGGTTTCCTATTTCTACAAATAAAAATGCACTAACAAGTAAAAGCACATAATCTAATAAAGTAATTAACAATTAATCCTAAAAACGTTAACGGGAAATTAAAAACGCGACTAAATTATCCAACTAAGCAAATTTAAGTCCTACTAAAGCAAATTTAATTTCTAAACCTTCAAAATAATAAAAGAAATTTTTCAGAAAAAGAATTTTTTTTTGAATTTTATTTAATTTTTTTATGATTTTTTAAAGTTTTTAAACTAATAAAATGAAAGAAAAATACTAAACCTTGAATTAAAAATCTGAGAAAAAACTTAAAAGTTGCTTAATAAGTAAGGAATGCAAGAAAATTAAAAACTTAGAATAAGCCTAAACAAATAAGCCTGGAAAAATGGGATAAGCACTCAAAGTGCTTATTTTTAAAATGAGCCAAAAAGGTGTTAAATCTAATTTGAAAGCACCCTTGGACGTAAAAGTCCCAAGGGCGCAGTTGGTTGGGTGTGTGTGGTGTGAGACGTGTATATGCAAAGGGGGAGGTCACGGGTTCGAACTTGTGGCTTCCCTTTTTGATTTTTTTTTATTTTTGAAAACTTATTAAACAAATCTAAAGAACTAATAAAAATAAGCAGTTTTTATAACTGAAACTTTTTCTAAAACCTTAAAATAAGCTAGATTAAGCTAACTTTAAAATGACATATTAAATCTAAACTAAATGTATTAATAAGCAAAACTTATTTAGATTTTTGACTACATAAGCAATGGTGAAAAGCAAATAAGCAAAAAACAGACAAACTCCTACACCTAATAAGCAAGACTAAATAAAATTTAAGCAAAACTAATAAGCCATTAGCTAAGAAAAGCAAATAAGCACTTTTGTAAAATCTGTTACACCAAGGACACCCAATATTGACTTTTGAGCCTTTATTTTAAGCAACTAGATGGATCCTTATGGCTTATTGACTTGAAAAACCTTAAAGATCATGGTAAAAACTATTTAAAACAACAATCAAAAAACATATTGAAAATCAAATAAGCTAAGAAAAGGATGAAAGAAAAAGCTGCTCAGGTAGTTTACACTATTTTTGGTTTTTAAATTTTTTATCAAAACTTTAAAGTCAAAATTGCAGGCCTAAAAACAGATCGGAAAACAAGCTTTTAAACCAAAAATAATCCCTAACTTATCAAATATGACCTATGAACTAATTGTGCACCAAGTTTTAAATCCTAAATCTAACTAATACTACCTTAAATTTTAGATTAAAAAAGGCTATAAGGCTGATTTGCTATCTGGTGCAGTTGACCAAAATTTTAGTCAAAACTCAATCCAACAATGCAGACCTTAAGGACTTGATTACTACACCAATTAAAAACCAAACTAAGAGCAATTGATCAACAACAACAACTTAGAACAGATCTAAGCATAAAATGCTATGAATCTAAGCTTATAACTTAGTTTCAAGAAACTATCACACAAACTTATTAAAACCTGTTTAAGCTAAGCAAAAACCTTAAATCCTTATCTTATAATTTGATGCTTAAACTTGATCTAAAGAACCAAAAGGCTCTTGACAGCACTAACTCAAGTTAGTGCTGTCTTGTGCCAAACACTCCTTAAGATAGCTTAAAATCATTTAATCATAAAAAACCAAGATTAAAGGTTTAGATAGGCTATACGAGATAGTGTAAAAGCTTATAAAAAACCTATTTAAAAATTCAAACTTCAACAAGCCTTAACAATAAAGCTATAAGATCATGCTAAATATTTTTTGGTCTTATGACAGAATTTAATATATAAATCTTTAGCTAAAGAAACTAAACCTGACAAATAAGCGATTAGGTAACATCTAAAGACTAAAAATAGTTTATATAAGTAGATCTAAATGTAGTTAATAAGCCCTAATACGAGAAGAAATAAGCAATTAAAGCAGTTTAGAGCTAATATTGAAAGTGATTTAGAAGTGTACCTTGATCCTAGCTAAACAGGGATCAATAAGCTCTCAAGGAGCCTAGATCTACAAGCTCCAGCTTATCTAGGATAAGCTGATGGGGTCATGGAAAGGCCCCTTCTAAAATTTAGTTTTTTCCCTTCCAATAATGCTGAGGTATATTTAGCGGAGAAGATTTAAGAATTGAATAAGCTCAATTAATCTTTGAAGGCATTAACTTAGTATAAACTAGCTTATGAGATTACCTAATAGATTATTGAGCTATTAGATTAAAAATGAGCATATTCAGGTTATTAAGAGCAATAAGTAAAAACATGTATTAAACAACTAAAATTTTATTGATTATCAAACTGAGTTACAAACTTTTAAAAAGGAAAATACATCATATTAAAAACGATAAGCTAAATACAATAAGCTAAGCTAGACAATAAGCTAGAAAAATTCGACCATCATCTGTGTGTGAGGAGACCCTATTTATAGGGACTTTTGAACCTTCTAGGCCTTCAAGGAGCGTCCTAGTCCTCCAATACCGACCCTTCAATCATTGGTAGCCTCTAGATCAATCATTATAACCCTTGGATTGAGTACCATGTGGATCAACCAATCGTGTTGCTCTTGATTGCCAGCGTGGACTTCAAAAGACATCATTGCGTGCGTCATTTTCTTCTAGAAGGGCTTTAGAGTGTGTGTGTGTGAGTGGATTGGGTGATCATGGTTTACCTTGTGTAAACATCTATAGTGAAACGAGGAGGGAAAAGAAATAAAGCTACAATAATTTCTTTTTGAGGCGTTGACCCGTTCATTTTTATTGTTTGACCTAGGTTATGGGTTAAAGATTTGGGTATTTGTTATAAACTTTGGGCCAGAAATGAGTTATGGATCAAGGTTATATAGATTTAGACTAATGGTGGTTAAAGTCAAGGACTAATAGTGTAATTGTTTTTGGACTAACGGTGTTAGTCCCTAAGGACTAATTGTGTAAGCATTTTAGGGTTTTTTTTATAGGTAAAAGGATTAATGGAATTGGATTTGGTTAAGACTTAAGATAAATTTGCCTTAGGCTTCGATCTCTTGTACTCTTTCCATTCCCGTGCTTAGTTTTGTTCGTTTTGCTTTGTTTTTGTCCTTTTGTGCAATATCCGTTATCTTCAAGACACAATTCACAATACAAACGAATACAATGCATTTTTCTTTATTTATTGGTCTTTTTAGCTCGTTTTATTAGGTAAAAGGTATGTGTATTTAAACACATACCAAAAATCTCCCATACTAAGCTATTGCCGTGTCCTCACGCAATGTCATAAATTCAAACTTAGAAAAGCAAAAATTTCAACCCCCCTAGACTAATATCTTAGAGAGTAGCTAAGTGTTCATCTAAGGGGATTAAGAAATCTTTAGTTTTGAAAAGCCCCCCCGCCCCTCGGTAACCATTTTTATGCATTTATTATTCATACATTCATAACATAAATTCACGGAACAAGAAACAATAAAAGGATAAATTCATCGTTCTTGATTTTTCACCCACTCCAAACCAAGCTTAAAAATGAAATCATTGTTAAATACAAGTTAAAATGCTAATACTACTCATAAATGCTAATTGTGAAAGCATTGCTACTTTCCGCTCCCTTATTCCTAAGTCCTCTAAAGATTGTATTCTTATTATTTGTGACAAATAAATTAATGTATTATTCACATAAAGTATAAACCGGTTTAGACCACAATTAGTTTGAAATCCTTTCCTAAAGAGACGATATGGTAAGAATAAGGTCCACATTAAGGTTCTAATTTCGCATGATTTAGGGGTTATCCTTTTTAGATAACCTCAGAGTCGAAATTTGGCTTTATTACTATTATCGCAACATTATTAAACCTCAGTCCTTTAGATGGCTGCAACATCGGTTGTGAGCCGGCAAGATGCAGCAAACTTTTATCAGCCTCGAATTATTACTATGTGCCTTATTTAGAAGACTGCAACATCGGTTGTGAGCCGACAAGATGCAGTAAACTTTTATCAGCCCACAATTTTATTATTATTATTACCTCCAATCCTTTAAACGACTACCACATCGGTTGTGAGCCGGCAAGAGGTAGTGGTCTTATTTCGGCTTTGGTTTATTACATAACTTATTATTATTAGCCAAATTTCAAGTCCTGTGGTCTTTTAACAACTGCCACATCGGTATGCGAGCCGACCATGGTCTAGGAGTCTATTTCCCCACAACACTGACAAAACCTCGATATGTACTTTAATTTCACCAGAAGGAATCTCTACGAAGTGATTTAAACTAAGAATCGCAAAAACATAAAGTAACTTTATTTATTCAACAATTATATAACGTTTATTAAGTTGATGGGAGCAAAAAGCCACAATTAACCTTTATGAGCCTTAAAGAGTTCCAACTACTCTATGTTTAGCATCTAACTTATATACAACTCTATCATTTTTCGTTCTTCGCAAATTTAAAATCTTTAATAAAAAGATCCGCGAATGCTTATTCTAATAAAAACAAGCTTAGCATATTTAAAGTCTAACTAGGAAACTTGCAAAACTCTTGGCTCATTTAAGCTAGAATTTGCGTTTTAAAGCTTCTTGTATAAAAGACTAGCAAAAGCTAAAATTTATGTAAGTTAAGGGGCAAGCTAAAGCGCAACATGCTCGATCAAGTCAAAATTTATTCCTAAAAAGACAAAACTATGTGTCAAAACACTTATTCTATTTTTGAAAAAATTTAAATTTTGGCATATTTTTGCTATTTTTGGTGGAAAAACGGGGTTATGTGAAGACAAGGCAAATGCAAGTAAGATCGAATCGAAAGATCCCCCCTATCTAGAACTACACATTGTCCTCAATGTGAGACTGTCACCCCCATACTAATTTCAAGGCATAATCCAAATATTAAGGGGTCTCTACGCACATCTAAAGCCGTTTATTAAGTATGCTTAATAGATAAACGTTAAATCAATAAGATCTCAGATATCGGATTTCCGTATAAGCATGCGAAGGATTGAAGATCGAGTAGTCGATGGACAAAACCACGAGCACAAGAGTCTTCATAATCCGGGCAATCCTGGACATAAACCACAAAACATGAAACACGAGAAAGGAAGAGGTGAGCCTCCTCACATCACACTTATTCATTATTATTATACTAATATACTAAGGATAAGCATGGGTTGCCACCCACGAAGCGCTTGTTTATTAATGAGTCATTAAGCTTGACTCCTCCCCGAATTTATTTGTCCATGGGGAAAGTTTGGAGATCCAGGACAACCATTGGTGGTATGTCCTCTCCAAAATACTGCTTAAGTCTATGACCGTTCACCTTGAAGTTTGGCCCATTAGTTGAAGATAACTTAATGGTGCCATAAGGGAAAACTTGAGCAACGGTGAATGGTCTGGTCCAACGGGTTTTTAGCTTTCCCGAGAAAATCTTTAATTGAGAATTGAAGAGAAAAACTCGATCACCAACGTTGAAGACGTGGTTTTTGATCTTGGAGTCATGAATCTTCTTCGTCTTCTCTTTGTAAATCAAAGAATTCTTGTAGGCTAGATCACGAAGCTTATTTAATTCATTCATTTGAACTTTCTGATGATCACCCGCGGTCTTAAGGTTAAAATTACAATGTTTTAAGGCCCAATAGGCCTTATGCTCTAGCTCGATAGGAAGATGGCAAGACTTTTCGTACACGAGCTTATAAGGATTTCACCCGATGGGTGTTTTGAAAGCGGTACAAAAGGACCATAGTGCATCATCTAGCTTATCGGACCAAGAAGCATGGTTTTCACCTACGGTCCTCTCATAAAATTTGTTTTTTCAGAACCACGATTTTTTTTTTTTTTGGGGGAAAACCTCCACTTGCCCACATTGTTGGTGTGATCCGCGGTAGACGAGATATGATTAACTGCCATATTTAAGCATAAAATTTAGCATATTGATCTTACAAAAATGGTACCCCCGCGACACTGAATAAGCACTGTGAGTTCCAAATCGGGCAAAAAAAGGGATTTCAAAATTTTTACAACAACTCGGCCGTCGTTAGTGGGGAGCGCAGCTTCAACCAATTTTGACAAGTAGTCGAGACGTGCCGTGAGAATAAACCATGTTTCCTCGTGAAGATGGTGATGTCCCTAAAATCGATGCCCCACACGTCAAAGATCTCGCAAACTTGAATAGCATTTTGAGGCATTTCATCACGTTATGAGATTTTGCCTTGACATTGACAAGCGTCACACCGTGTGACCAAGTCATGGGCATCACGATAAATAGTAGGCAAAAAGAAACCGGCATCAAAGACTTTTTTAGCAATGTAGTTGGCACCATGATGTCCCCCGGTGGATCCATTATGGCAAGCCGTGAGGATATCAACGGCTTCTTGGCCGTAAACACACCTCCTAATCATTTGATCCACACAAATCTTAAACAAATAGGGGTCGTCCTAAAAATAATGCTTAACATCCTTAAAGAATTTTTTCTTTTGTTGGGACAACATCCCTTTTACAATAAAATTCCTCGCATGGAAATTTGCAATGTCGTCAAACATGGGGTTCTTGTATCACCACAAAAGGTAACCATCCCAAGTGTCTTGAGAGGAAATGTTTCCGTAATTTCCTTTTTCTCGAGATCACTTTGATGGGGATTTTCTAGTCTTGATAAGTGGTTGGCCGCGAGATTCTACGTTCCTTTTTTATCACGAATTATAACATCAAATTCTTGGAGTAGGAAAATCCAACGGAGAAATCTCGGCTTAGCATCTTGCTTAGCGAGAAGATACTTAAGAGCCGAGTGGTCCGTATACACTATGGTCTTAGACAAGACTAAGTAAGGCCAGAATTTCTCAAAAGCATACACCACGGCTAATAATTATTTTTCCGTAGTCGTGTAATGTGCTTGAGCATCCGTCATGGTCTTACTAGCATAGTATATAGGCTGAAAATGTTTGGTCTTTCATTGCCCCAAGACTGCACCTACCGCATAATCACTAGCATCACACATAATTTCGAATGGTAGGTCCTAATCGGGGGCTGTTGGGAATTATATTTGAGTTGATAAGACAAAACAAGAATGAAAAAAGAAGGACTTAAAAGACAAAGGAGGAATTCTTCAAATGATGATAAGATTTTAGAAGATCTCCTTAAAGAAGGAAACAATAACAACATTGATGACTTGCTTAAAAGGATAAAGATAAGTTATTAATGCTAGTAATTGTTGATAGGAAAGAATTAATGTAGATTAATGCTATTTAATAGTTTCCTAATTGTATTATGTTTCCTTTGTAAGTCATGATCTCTCTCTATATAAAGAGATCATAGACACATAGTTTTAGACATCTAGAAAAGTATGTGTGTGTGTGTGTAACACAATAAATGAAGACGGCAATATAGAGTTTGGTGTATCCTCAAGTGTAATCAAGGTTTTTTCCTTGATCCTGTTAACAGATCATTATGAAGTAACCGTATTATCTATGATCAAAACAAATTAGGGCTGTGGTGAATGTTTTAAAAACCTTGTGTAATGAAACAATGATTCTATGTATTGAATAATCCGCCTTTGTTATTAATTTCATCTAGATTAAATGTTCCTAAACAAACTGAGCTTTCAACGAACTATGGAGATTAATATTAGAACTCCACATTGTATCGAGCCATGTAGCTCTCGATCTAGGATCTAGCAAGGGTTTTTAAAGAAGCCTCTAAAAACCTCATTTTCAAGAAATCGTGTGGAGAAAGTTTTATGGGGTTTTGAAGATACAGTGGATATAATTATGCTTATAATCATCATTCTCTACCTATTTGGGTATGCAATACATTGGTAAGCTTTGTTACATTTTATTTGGTTCTTTTTTGATTCGTTGTGCACTAACCGATCAAAAACTAAGACAATTAGGGTTTATATATTGTTCAAATCTGATGTGGTGTATACACGGCTTGGTATGAATTCATTCAAACTCTTTTTATGTTTTCCTTGATAAAGCCCATGAATGTATAAAGTGAGGGGGATTTGCACTAATGGTATCTAGGTGGTCATGATATGAAGAAAAGGATGTATAATGTTATTCTTGATCATTATCGTAGCTTAAAAAATCCTAAATACATTGGAAACTCAAGGCAATGATCTAGATCAGCTGGTATACAACTGGAATTGAGGATAGTACTACTTGTTGGATTAGTATATCAAATTAATGCTGTTAAAGAAGATTAATGTTGCTTGGATATAGTTTCTACTGTTTGTTTAAATTAGTGTTGCTCGACTCAGTTAATGCTACTAGGGCTCAAGTACATACTTAATGCTGTCAAGAATGGTTAATCCTGCTAATGTACTTTGTGCTGCGTAGTATGGAAGAACAGTAGTAAGTCATGAGTTAATGCTAGTAAGGTATAAAAGTAGTTACTACTGTTATTATTGTTGGTTAATACTGCTAGTTTTAAATAGCAGTTACTACTGCTTGTGGTAAAAGCAGTTAGTTAATACTGCCCGGGTTCAATAAAATTAATACTACTTCCTATGTTAATACTGCTTGGGTTAAAGGAAGTTAGTACTGCTAGAATCAATTACAACTGCTAGCCTTGTCCGATAAAAGAAGTTAGTGCTGCTAGCTTTGATAGATATCGGATAACGCACACATAAGATTTTTGTTTTAAGATTCACTTAAATTATGAAAAAAAGGTTTGTTTTTCGTATTTTCTTGGAATAATTGGATACGAAGAAGGTTGTTTATGACTTATTTGAAGATGAAGTAGATTTTTCAGATGCGTGTTCTTATTATATCTTTTGGTCTTAGAGATAACTTGTTTGGTATAACTACGGTTTAGATAAGACTTGATAAAACTATTTTTTTACCTGATCTAATGGAGATACATTGTAGTAACTTCATAGTATTACTATCACGTGGTTCTCGTACTCATGTAAGGCATGCGGATTTATCAAGAGATCGAGTCTACTCATAAAACGAAGAAGAAGATTATGAGTTTCTTATCAAAATAAAGTGCAAGACATAAGATCAAGTTTGGTTATTCTACTATCAGCATCAATTCGTATACTTAGTATTCTTCATCATAATCGTACATAGAGCCTACATCAAGAAAAGGTTAACAAATGGGTTTCAAGGGAAGCTTAATAGTTTAACGCATATATATTCTACTTGAGGTGAAGGTTTTTACTACTGTTAGCCTTTGTTACTACTGCTAGTGTAAGTTTCTACTGCTCAAGTTCATTTTTCTTATGGTGCATAATGGTGGGCAATTTGAGTTGTTGGAAGGATGAATTAGAAGTGTGATAGTGGTTCGTCAGTTATGAAGATCATAGTTGCTACATTAGTTCTCCTATTTGATATTTGAAAAAACAGGGGGGGAAGGGAAAAAGAAAAAAGATTTGATTATTTGCAACTAGTAGATTCATAGTAGCTTAAGGAAGTTTTTCATTCGTATATTAACTTTA
This sequence comes from Tanacetum coccineum, assembly GCA_026074375.1. Classification (NCBI taxonomy): domain Eukaryota; kingdom Viridiplantae; phylum Streptophyta; class Magnoliopsida; order Asterales; family Asteraceae; genus Tanacetum; species Tanacetum coccineum. Next base: position 22,783 of record BQNB010003273.1, read on the forward strand.
GGGGAAGTTTATACTTATTTGGTTTTGTCATTATCAACTAAGGGAAGATTGTTGGGAATTATATTTGAGTTGATAAGACAAAACAAGAATGAAACAAGAAGGACTTAAAAGACAAAGGAGGAATTCTTCAAATGATGATAAGATTTCAAAAGATCTCCTTAAAGAAGGAAACAAGAACAACATTGATGACTTGCTTAAAAGGATAAAGACAAGTTATTAATGCTATTAATTGTTGATAGGAAAGAATTAATGTTGATTAATTCTATTTAATAGTTTCCTAATTGGTAGTTTATGTTTCCTTTGTAAGTCATGATCTCTCCCTATATAAAGAGATCATAGACACATAGTTTTAGACATCCAGAAAAGTGTGTGTGTGTACACAAGAAAATGTAGACGTCTAGTATAGAGTTGGTGTAGCCTCAAGGGAATCAAGATTTTCCTTGATCCCTGTTATAGTTCATTGATGTAACCGTATTATCTTGATCAAATAATATTGGGGCTATGGTGAATGTTTTGGAAAACCTTGTGTTAATAACAATGATTCTATGTATTGAATATTCCGCCTTTGTTATTAATTCATCCTAGATTAAAGTTCTAAACAAACTGAGCTTCAACGATCTATGGAGTTATATTAGACTCCATAGGGGCAACTAAAATTGGGGCTTCGGTTAACTTCTTTTTAAGTATATTAAACTCTTCAATATATTCTTTTGAGAAAACAAACAGAGTTTCTTTTTCAAGAAGATGGGTCATCGGCCGGGCGATTTTAGAAAAATCTTGAATAAATCGACGATAAAACCCGGCGTGACCTAGAAAACTCCGAATTCCTTTGACGGACGTGGGAGGAGGTAATTTTGCAATAACATCAACTTTTGCCCTATCTACCTCAATCCCAGATTTTGAAATCTTGTGGCCGAGGACAATGCCCTCTTTGACCATGAAGTGGCACTTCTCCCAATTTAGAACAAGATTGGTGTCTTCGCACCTTTTGAGCATTTTGTCTAAATGGGAGAGGCAAGATGAGAAGGAATCCCCGAAGACCGAGAAATCATCCATGAAGACTTCCATTGTTTCCTCGATCATGTCATGGAAAATGGCCATCATGCACCTTTGGAACGTGCCAGGAGCATTACATAAGCCGAAAGGCATACGTCGATAGGCAAACGTTCCATAAGGGCAAGTGAAAGTTGTCTTCTCTTGGTCTTGCGGGTCAATAGGGATTTGAAAATACCCAGAGAATCCATCTAAGAAACAATAGTACTCGTTCCCAGCTAATCGTTCTAACATTTGGTCCATGAAGGGTAACGGGAAATGGTCTTTTCGGGTAGCATCGTTAAGTTTCCTATAGTCAATACAAACACGCCACCCGGTAACTAACCTAGTCGGAATTAACTCGTTATCTTCATTAGTCACAACGGTCATTCTACCCTTTTTGGGTACACAATGCACGGGGCTAACCCACGGACTATCCGAGATAGGGTAAATCAATCCGGCATCAAGGAGTTTTACAACTTCCTTTTTGATAACTTCATGAATTTTTGGATTAACCCTTCTTTGATGTTGGACTGCCGGTTTAAAGTCATCCTCCATTAAGATTTTGTGAGTGCAAAATTACGGGTCAATACCCTTAATGTCAGAGAGTTTCCAAGCAATTGCTTGCTTGTGAGACTTTAAAACCTTTATGAGGCGTTCATTCTCTTCATCTTTCAAGTTTTTAGCAATAATGACGGGGAATTTATTGGTTCCCTCCAAAAATGCATACTCGAGATGAGAAGGTAAGTCCTTGAGTTCAAGCTCCGGGGGTTCATCAACTGAGGATTTAACGCTTTTAAGTTCTTCACATTTTAGGTCCTTCAGAGGGAGAGGAGAGTACATGTCATTATTTAACATTTCTTCAATTAGACGAATGTCTCCCTCTGGATCAAATTCAGCATCATCAATTCCCGGTAGAATTGAGTCATTTGCAAAATAGGCTTCAATTTCTTCTAGAATGAAATCACCTCCCTCAAATGGAGTAAGGGAAGGTGAAGATTTAGCAATGATGGGTTCAGAAATTGGAGTGGGATTGCCACTCTTGGAATTTTCAAAAAATCCTAACGCTTCTTGAGAATACTCCTCACAATCCATATCGATGACATTGATTCGGTTAACTAATTCAGCATCATTGTAGGAGTATCTTGAAGTGTTACCAACTTTGAATGTTATGGCTTCATCACTCACTCTGAGAGTTAATTCTTCACCGTAAACATCAATCAAAGCTTGTGGCGTCCTTAAAAAGGGTCTCCCGAGATTTAAGGGAACTCAAAGATCGACAACATAATCAACGACTACAAAGTCGGCCATAAGGGGTGAGTCACAAGGTTCGAACATGTGGCTTCCCTTTTTGATTTTTTTTTATTTTGAAAACTTATTACACACAATCAAAAAATAAGACAATAAGCAGTTTTTATCACTGAACTTTTTCATTAAAAACCGTTCAAAATAAAGCTAGATTAAGCTAACTTAAAATGACAGATTAAATCTAAACTAAATGACTTAATAAGCAAAACTTATTTGGATTTTTGACTACATAAGTAATGGTGAAAACCAAATAAGCAAAAAACAAACAAACTCCTACACCTAATAAGCAAGTCTGAACAATATTTAAGCAAAACTATATAAGCATTAGCTAAGAAAACCAATAACATTTTGTAAAATCTGTTAACCAACAAGCCAACAAGCACTATTGAGCTTAATTTTTGAGCAACTTGATGGACTCTTTAGGTTAATTGACTTGAAAAAAACTTAAGATCATGCTTAAAAAAAACTATTTAAAACAATATCAACAAAAATTTTGAAAATCAAAATAAGCTAAGAAAAGGATTGAAGTAAAAGCTGCCCTCAGGGTTTACACTATCTTTTATTTTTTTTCAAATTTTTATAAAGTTTAAAAGTTAGGTACAATTGCCAGGGCTAAAAAACAGATACTGAAAACAAGCTTTTAAACTAAAATAAGCACTAACTTATCAATATGACTATGAACTAGTTGTGTTGCCACCGTTTTAAATCCTAAATCTAACTCATACTACCTAAAATTTTAGATTGAAAAAGGCTATAAGGCTGATTTGCTATCTAATGTAGTTGACCAAAATTTTAGCCAAAACTCAATCCAACAATGCAGACCTTAAGTACTTGATTACTACACTAATTAAACACTAAAATAAGAGCAATTGATCAACAAAAAAAAAAAAAAAAAAAAAAAACAAACAAAAAAAAAAAAACAAAAAAAAAAAAACAACAACCCAGAACAGATCTAAGCACAAGATGGTTATGAAATTTGAGCTTATAACTCAGATATCAAGCAACTAAATCACAAACTTATTAAAACCTGTTTAAGCCAGCTAAAACATTAAATCCTTATCTTATAACTTAATTTGATGCTTAAAAACTTGATCTAAAAGAACCAAAAGGCTCTTGACAGCACTAACTCAAGTTAGTGTTGTCTTGTGCCAAACACTCCTTAAGATAGCTTAAAATCATTTTTAACTTATAAAACTAAGAATTAAAGCTTAGATAAGCTATACCAGATAGTGACAAGCTTATAAAAGACCTATTTTGCAAATTTCAACATTCAAACAAGCTGTAACAATAAGCTATAAGATTATGCAAATATTTTTGGTTTTTATGATAGATTTATATATAAACTTTAGCTAATGAAATTAAAACTACAAATAAGCATTAAGTAACATCTAAAGACAAAAATAAGCTGATATAAGCAGATCTAAATAGTTAATAAGCATTAGATAAGCATAAATAAGCAATAAGCAGTTTAGAGCTAAAATAAAAGTGATATTAGAAGTGTACCTTGATCCCAGCCAAACAGGGATTAATAAGCTCTTAAGGAGCCTAGATCTACAAGCTCCAGCTTATCTAGGATAAGCTGGTGGGGTCATGGAAGCCCTTCCAAATTTGGCTTCCCTTCCAATAATGTTGAGGTATATTTAGGGGGAGATTTGAGAATTAATAAGCTCAGTTAAGCTTTGAAGGCTTAACTAAGTATAAACTAGCTTATGAGATACCTAAGAGCTTATTGAGCCTATTAGATTAAAAATGAGCTTATTCAGGTTAGAAGAGCAATAAATAAAAACATGTATTAAACAACTAAAATTTTATTGATTATCAAACTGAGTTACAAACTTTTAAAAAGGAAAATACATCATATTAAAAACGATAAGCTAAATACAATAAGCTAAGCTAGATAATAAGCTAGAAAAATTTGACCATAATCTTTGTGTAAGGATAGCCCTATTTATAGGGACTTCTGAACCTTCTAGGCCTTCAAGGAGCGTCCTAGTCCTCCAATCCTGACCCTCCAATCATTGGCAATCTCTAGATCAATCATTATAACCCTTGGATTGAGTGCCACATGGATCAACTAATCGTGTTACTCTGGATTGCGAGCGTGGACTACAAAAGACGTCATTGCGTGCGTCATTTTCTTCTAGAAGGGCTTTAGAGTGTGTGTGTGTGTTAGTGGATTGGGTGATCATGGTTTACCATGTGTAAACATCTATGGTGAAACGAGGAGGGAAAAGAGATAAAGCTACATTAATTTCTTTTTGGGGTATTGACCCGTTGATTTTTATTGTTTGACCTGGGTTATGGGTTAAAGATTTGGGCCTTTGTTATAAACTTTGAGCTAGAAACGGTTATGGATTAAGGTTATATAGATTTGGACTAACGGTGGTTAAAGTCAAGGACTAACGGTGTAATTGTTTTTGGACTAACGATGTTAGTCCCCAAGGACTAACTGTGTAAGCATTTTAGTGGTTTTTTAGGTAAAAGGATTAATGGAATTGGATTTAGTTAAGACTCAAGATAAATTTTCCTTAGGCTTCGATCTCTTGTACTCTTTCCATTCCCGTGCTTGGTTTTGTCCATTTTGCTTCGTTTTTGTCCTTTTGTGCAATATCCGTTATCTGCAAGACACAATTCACAATACAAATGAATACAATGCATTTTTCTGTATTTATTAATCATTATTGGTCTTTTTAGCTCGTTTTATTAGGTAAATGGTATGGGTATTTAAATACATACCATAGCTCGTATGTTTCGCTACTTTCACGATTATGAATCATGTCCGAAAAAGAAGTGTTACAAGGAAAAAAAATTATCCGGATGGATTATGATAGTGAAAATGGTGAAATTCAACCGAGATTTATGATGTATTGCAAACAAAAAAGAGAAAAAAATGAAAAAAATGAGAAGTAACAAAAATAGTCGGTTCGAAAGAAGTTTATACCAAAGGAATCACTTGGATGGATTGATTATTCGTTGATACAATCAATGATGTAAAGTCTTGTAAAAAAGTGGCTGATATCACCACTTATGTAAAAGTATGTAAAGTGCGAGATGTAAGGGAAGTTGACCATTATGGGAATGCCAACTTAGGTTGTCTTTGTCATTTCTGTGATCGAGGCTTTTGTCTATATGTTCGAGTCTTTGTCATGGAATGGTCGGGTGAAAGTTACTAGCAACCGTACCTTATTTGTTGGCTTAATCTATTTGTTTTGTAAATTTTATTTAAAACCCATTTTTCTTCCCTTTCCTAACAACTAACCTTAGTGTCTACTTGAACGAGGACTTGTTTGAGCATTCATGTCTATTCCGTCATTATGGCCATGTATGCATGTCTCAGTTTCCTTGTTGGATGACAAATTTTGGTGAAAGTTAAAAGCTCCCTACCCTATATCATTCTTCATCCTAACCGCTGGTTAAACACGAATAGGGATGTGATCGGATTGTATATGTTTATTCCGTCGTTACGGTCGTGTATATACGATACATCAGCCTTGTTGGTGTGGTACTTATGGTGAAATACTGTTGAATGATCAACCCTAAGCCTTCTTAACCCAATTTAGCTTTTGACTTATTTCTCCTTAGCTTTAGCGGTGGAGATGTGTATCCTTGCCAAGCTTATGATACGAAGCTAATTACGACCAAGCAATTGAGCGTACAAATCAAATGTTGCACCCTAGATTAGTCGAGTGGTCTGAGTGTTTTCATTTCCATATTTCGTGAGGAGCTTGGTTATGTACAGGTGATTAGGACAAAACGATGCTTAAACGGAAAAAGATCAACTTCTGTTAGGACACATTTTCATAAACTAGAACTTTTTCTAAGGTCTACTTGAGGACAAGTAGGATTCAAGTGGGGGGATATTTGATGACATCAAATAACGTCACTTTATTATATCATTTAGGGTTAAATCTATATATTACCAACGAACTTTCAGTTTTTTTATCAATCTAGGTAACCAACTTATTTTATTACCAATCTAGGTATGAAAACCGACTCATTTGTGTTGATATAGTCAATATGACCCGTTGATTTTCCAAGTAGATAAATTTATTTTTTTAATTCCCACCTTGGCACCTATTTTCTTAAATCCATCACCATGTTCAGCTTCCCACATTTGCTGAAATCATCAATCAAGATAGTATACAAACCAATGTCTCTCGTTTATCCTTTGTTTCCCAGTGAGTGATAGATAGTCAATGCATCATAACATTAGGAGTTGTTGCACATTCCATCGTTTATCCTTTGTTTCGCATGTGAATTACAAGAGATTTTCTATAAATAGTTTTGCAGCCTCTTTCTCTCGACCAGGGTTACATAAACCATGAATGAGATATATAATCAAATACCTACAATTAATCTCCCCTTAGAAAAAACATATACTAATCAAATACCAATCAACAACAAAACCCAACCCAATCAAATACCAATTAACAATAAAACCAAACCGACCTCGATTTTAATATCATAATCTGGCAGTGGCGGTGGTGGGCGGTGAGGGTGCAACGGTGGTGGTGAATGCGACAATACAATAGCGGTAGTTGTGTATGAGTCGATTTGATTTGGGTCGGTGTTTGGTTGTGGTGACTCCGCAACGATGAAGATGGGTTAGCAGTTAGGTGACTCACATGATAATCACATACAAACATCAATCGATCAATGATGAGGATCGATTAAATTGTCGATGTTTGAATTCAAGTGATGTTGATTACTGTATCTAGTGAAAATGTGTGTGTGAAGCATGTGTTTTTTGGTTGAAGATAAGATGTGGTGAAGAAAACCCAACTAATTATATCCACACACTATAGAAAATAAATTAAATATTACGTGGAAAGTTGAAATGGCATATCCAGCCAAGTAAAAAAATAAATATAAATGACATGTCAGTCATTTTTCAATTTTAGCCGGTAGCATGCTGACATATTGACTATATCGGCACAAATTAGTCGGTTTCAATACCTAGATTGGTAATAAAATAAGTTGGTTACAAGTTTTCACTTGAAATGACCACATGGATTACTTATATACATGTTATGTTATTACTTACATTATGTTAAAAAGGATGAGAAAATGTTGTATCATATTGTTTTGGTGTAAACATGATTATGGATTAATTAGGGTTTTCATAACTTCATAATATGTTTCAACTTAAAGAAATACATAAGACATGTTAATATTGATTAATGACTTTTAATTCATGTTAATATAATCCACTAAAATAAGTCCTATGGAAAGAAATATACTTGTACAACTTGGTTATGTATAAAATGATTATGAGAAAAACTTGTAAATTAAGTTTACTTAAGTAATGTGTTATGGTTTTTATATAGATTAATGATTTGTTGACATAAGTAACTTCGGGAACATAAGGACTTTATGGACAAATTGAGGACATATTTATTTATTTGGGTTGTATGATTTATAAAGTATATGATATATGAGACTTGTGGTAAAATACAAAAGTAATAAAGTATAAAGAAAAGATCATAAATGGACTTAACTAACAAGCATAAACATTCTGTCCCAAATTCGGATTTTTACATATTTATTTTATATTTTTATAAGATAATACATTTCACGACGATTCCGAAAAAGTAAGAAACTTGTTAAACGGATTAATAACGAAAAAGTTACGTTAAAAACGAGTTATACGTTAATAAACGAAGTCGTAAAGGAATTTTTATAAAAACATTTTTATAAAAATTATAAACAGCAAGGGTTGGTATTTTTAACAAATAATACATATTTTTAGGATTCCAAAATGATAAGAATCGTAATTTTTCAATTAATAACGAACGAGTTATGAATTTCGCGAGTTTACGACAATTAATACTTTTATAAAACTATTTTTATAAAAGTTACTATTCATGACAGAAAGTTATATTTTTGTAAACCTCATAAAAAATATAGAACTTTCAAATACCGAGAACGTCCTCGAAAGGAATCGTTAAAAACGGAGCTTATAACGAATAAATTCGACTATTTACGGGTTTTACGACGACGAATACGATTTTTATAAGACACGTCTGATGTGTATCAGTAAAAGTTAATGTTCACGTTAGATCCGGTAATTCAAAAAATGTCAATTATGATAACCCGTCTTAATACGAAACAGTTGGAATAGAAACGCGAGAATCGGGCTTAAAACGCGTTAGTTACGCCAGTTTTACTAAACGGGCTATTAAATTTATAAAACGTTTTAACTTATTAAACACAATTTTAACCAAAACACATTAGTTGGTGATTGAAGCTATATAGAATAATTATGTTGATTATCAAAAGTACTATATTACTAGCGGATTTTCATATGGGCCTCTTCGGATGACGCTTCGACGAGTTGTAGATTTACGATTTAAGTGTCCTAAACTCCTCGAACGTATGTCATGAACTCTTTTTTTATGATAGCCTCCGATCGTTAGTCGTATCGTAACAACTATAGGATTACATTAAATGTTATAAATCTAGTACTCAGTACTTAACGTACCTTACTTTAATTAGGTTGCAGTTGATCAATTCACGTGGCACGTTATTTGTTGTACACTTGCTCATTACTACTCAAGGTGAGTCATAGCCCCCACGTTTTACATGCTTTTGTTTTACAAGTTTTTGGGGGGAAAAACATGCAATGTTTTAAACTGGACACAAGTGGTTATGTTTTATATTATGTTTACATGTTGCTAAGTAGCGGATACCCAATCTGAGCCCATTATCTTGTAACTGTTATTTTACGAGCGACGAATGTTATGAATAGATCTATTGGGGTTGACAACCCCGTCCGGTTGATTAGCTATCACTAGTGAACGAACGTTTTCAATAGTCGAATTTAGGAAGTGCGGTAGAAACATCACCTCGGGCAAACGGCCATTATTGGCATCAATACATTCAAGCATCAGTGTCATGAGCTAGAGCCAATAATTCTCATTTATATGATTTCTGCATCCTGTTGCATTATCATTCACTTGGAGATTATTGTGGTCCTCCTATTATGATTTATCAAACCTATGAATTCACCAACATTATTGTTGACGTTTTAAAGCAATGTTTTTCAGGGGATCAATAAGCACGAGGTGCGATGGATACATTGGTGGTTTTGATTTGGATGTCATGCATTAAAGATTTTGTCACATTTCATTTTGTTATCTGTCATGGGCTGAAAATCTTTGTATTTTGATCAAGTGAACAAGTTAAGCTTCGGGCTTATGTAACAATTACTTTGTTAAATCCAATGTATCATTTTCAAACGACTTTTTGGTCGTTCTATATATATCTTGTGTTATTGATCTGAGAAGTTAACAGCCCCCCCCGGACCATATTCGATGCGACCTATTTTGCGGATGTTACGCAAATGCAGTAACTTCAGGAGTGTTTTGTGAAGTAAGTAAAAGGACGCATAATTTCTGCCTATAACGAAGACATTGAAGATTGCTGTAATTTTCACCAATACGGTCGTATCTAATTAAGACAATTTACGGCGTATCTGCGCCAATACTTCACAAGAAAATGCGTTTGACGAATTCCCAATACGGCGTATCCATGCTTTCTACATATGCTGTATCCATGAAGATAACTATTGGAAGATACAGTAAATCAAGTAAATTGAGAATGATATCAAAGATTTATAACAAACGTAGCGCGCACTCCAAGGAATCCAGCCCAATATGCCGTATCGACGTTGCTGGATACGACGTATCGAGTCTTTTTCAGACACTATAAATAGAAGACTCAAAAATGAGTTTTCAGTGTGCAATATCATATTCTTTATACCATACTCTCTAAAGACGAATCTTAGAAGAGAAGATCAGCCACCAAGGTCAAGCATTGATCACGAATACATAGAAGACATCGTGTAATTTTTACTCTCTTAGTCGTTCAGTTTTTAGTGTTTGATTACGCTTGTATAATTACAATGACTGTGGGCTAATACCCTCAGGTATTAGCCATCTTAATGAAAGTTCAATGTTTGGTTTGTTTTAAAATCGATTTCTTAATTTATTGTTGATTGTTTAATTATGTTTATCACCTCATACTTGTTTATGTGTTTGAATATGCGACCTATCATTCAACTGGATCTAGTGATATGGACCAAGTAATCTAGATACCGAGATAGCTCTCCATATCATGTTTAATATCACTGGATCAATAGGATCACAATAACGTTCTATCTTTGTCTTTGAATTATAAGCTTAGTTGGACCGGTAGGTGACCCATTTATGTTTCACCAATCAAACTCTTAATTAATTGATAAAGATTTGAATAGTGGACTATCAGTATATGAAACACCATCAAACAATAAGTGGGTAAAGTCCCGTTAGGCTAGGGTTTTAACAAGATCACCACTGCTTTGATTCCCTAAGATAGATAATAATTAAACTAAAGGGTGCTTTATGTGGATGCGTTCATTGTGACAGGATTAATCGTGTCTAGGTCTTAGGATGATGTCCCACCTAAGTCTTAAGAATGATATGCCACTTCGAGATAAGTTAATCATTGAACTAAAACAAACAAACCAGCATTGAACCGAATTTAATATGGCCAATACAGTTTCCTATCATTTGGCTTATATTGCTTTTCTATCTTCTAATTTTCTTCTTTTGTGTTTATTGTGTATTGAAATGATATTTTTTTCCACCAAACATGTGCCAGTCTCTCAGGCTAAAAATCCCCATATCATTAGACAACATATATAGCATATGTTTAACCAGTAGATAGACTAACTAAAATACTAACCGAATATAGGATTAATGTTCCACTCTTAGTTTTCGACACCCTACTTACAGCAAACTACATCTTGACCGGGTACACGGCTCGTTAAAGTGTTATTATAGGTTTTTCGGCTAAATATAAATTTAAAACTTGATAATCAACTAATTGACCCTACACGACAGCACATAATAAGCGAGTTAGTAATCAACATGTAATGAGTTTGTAAGTAAGTTATGAAAACAAGTATGAAATGATTTATAAATGCGCATGTATTCTCACCCCAAAAGTGATAAAGTATATGTAAAACGAGTAAAATGTGGGGCTATAAACTCACCTTAAAGATACAGAAAGATAATAACAAGTATGATGTGGATACGGAAAACGATGCACGTGAAACGATGCAAAACTCTATCCATAACCTAAACGAAAAATAGTACATATTTTACTAAATATGTGACTTAAGACAAATGTATGCAATTCCGTCTCTAGTATGTGCTTGAGCTTTGAAAAATATTAACGCTTGTGCAAAATGAAATTGTTTCATAAAAATATTAACGCTTATCGGGTCATAACTTTTTAACACAAACATGTAAATTAAGTTATCAGACATTTTGGGAACTGGGTCATGGGGACATCAAAAAGTTAGTTCGGGTCGACTCCCGGTTTGGTCTCTAAATGCGTCAAATAAATAGACAAAGTGGTGATATAGTAATGTTGTTTAAAGCATTAAAAATAGTTAAGTTTTATATACGAGACAAGGCTTAAGCAAGCCCACTTATTTATGTTTTTAAAGCCTAACAACCAGCCTTTTAGCAACACCTATCCATAACACAAAACCCAATAATAAACTAACGTGTATGTTCTTGTTCACTATTTTAGTAAAGACACAAAAAGAAGGTGTATGTTTCTGTTTTACAGTAACATTAATGGGGTAAGGTTTTCATTCATATTTTAACTTTTAAACAAAATCATTCTCAAGAACTACCAAACCAAGGACGAATGCATGTAATCAAATGAAAAAGAAAAGGATGTGAAGTCATAACAAGGTGGCTGCTATAAGTTTCGAACCAAACCAAACAAAAGAACACCGCTGTTTCTTGTGATCACCTGAAATGAAACAAACTATAAAAGGGGTATTTGTTGCTCACGTTGACCAACAAAAAGAAGGAACCAATACACTAAAACAATCCGACTCCACTTGCGAACGTCTGGAAACTCTTGTGATCACCCATGAGCAGAAAGAAGAAGTGTTTGGCTGCTTGGACCTATCGAAAATCAAAAAAAGAGGACCCAAGAGACCGAATTAGGGTTTCCCTGTATTAGGGTTTTTCCTTTCTCATAATACTTGTTAGATTTTGATGGTTCTAGTGTTCGTGTTTGTGCTTGCTTCAAAATCCAAAAACAAGAGAAATAAGGAAAAACAAGATGAGTTGTGTTGTTGCATTTCTCTTGTGATGTCAAACAGAAAACATAGGAACAAGAAAATAACTAGGGTTTAGTGTGGTTTAGACTTTAGGGTAATACAAGGAATTTAGGTGTTGTTGATATTGAGACATAGCTTATATGAGAGGAAAAAGGAGAATAGTTTAAGTTTTTGTTTTGCAAAAGAGATGTGTGTGTGTTACTTCACCTTATGACTTTATATATTGCCTAAGACTTGTAAGAAAACCATTTTACAAAACCATTGAAGTGGATTTAAGGGTGCACAGTTTTGGCATGGGTTAGGGCATGGAATATAGATATTTATAATGCTAGGGTGTAAGACAAGTATGATAAGTTTTAAGAGAAGATGACTTTGGGTAAGAATGACTAGATTAGGTAAGCAAGCATGTATTTTGCTTCTTTCTTTGCCCTTGAAATTAGCTGAGCCCCAACATGGGCATGGGAGACAAGAAATGATCATGGTGGCTTGAATACATACTTTTACTTTAGAGTTTGATCCATTGGATAAGGGATAATATTGTTTAATGTTATTAGTGGGGAGTAGTTTGATTTAATTTGCATATATGTATGTGTTTGTGACTTGTATAACCAGACATGGTGATAAAGGGATGAAAGATTTATAAAACTTTGATATTAAGTGTATTAGTGGGTATTTGTTGAAGTATAGATGGTTTAATGGGTTTCCATCTATGAAAAAATGTAGTTTATTGGGAAACGTAAACGTTTTACATAACGAATAAAAATAAAAAGTGAAAAGTCTTAAATTATCTTTGTAATAATTATATAACACTTGTTTGATGCAAACTTTTATTTGTTTGATGCCCATTTACGTTGAATGTTGATTTTTAGTTTACGCGATTTAACTAAACGCTGAAAATTGAAGGTAAACGTGTAAAAGTTTAAAATAAATAATTGAATATTTATTGACGTAGAATGATGTAAAAATGCGGATTGTTACAGCCTCTCCGTGTTAAAAGAATTTCGTCCCAAAGTTCAGTTTGTGTTGCCTTCCGAAATAGTGTTGGTGAAGAGGTGTAGGTTTCAATTCTTGGATGATGGTTAAACTTGCCGACGGATTGTCCTAGGATGACTAACGATGCGTCCTCGACTTTTTGGCTTAAGATTTGGTATAAGATGGTGTCGACTTTATAGTAAAATGGTGTAAGAGTTACTTAGTTATTATGATTATTAGTTTGGTTCCTTGTGTTAAATACGTTCTATGAATATGCACATAAAACTCAATATAAATAGAAAATTGTTTCTTGACAAGAAGTTTTAGGGTGACTACTCTTAGCATGGCATGGTTCTTCCTGAATTATACATAGGTGATCAGGCTATGTATATTTGAGGGTTGTTGGGATTAAAAGACTTATTGATGATCTTAAAGTTACTGCTGCTCAGGTATGTGTTACAGCTTCTAAGCTAAAGTTAGTGTTGTTCATTACCTTTAATGAAAAATATGCTAAGTAGTTAGTGCTGCTAGTATAGAGTTAGTACTGCTAGTTCACAGTTACTACTGTTAGTATATATTAGTATTGCTAGTATAAAGTTAGTACTGCTAGTGAAGATTGAAGAAAATATTTTAAGTAGTTACTACTGCTTGTACATAGTTAATGCTGCTGGTGTATAAGTTACTATTGCTGGTGTTAAAAGTTAATGATGCTAGTACAAAAGTTACAATTGCTCAAAGATTAAGACTGCTGAAAGAGTTTCTACTGTCAGAGAAAGGAAAAAGACAGAATAAAGGATAAAAATTGTTTAGAGATCAAAATTACTTACGTGATAAGAATTAGCTATTTATAGAATAGATCATAGAGAATATTCTATGTCTTATGAATATATTGTAAATCGACTAGAACTCCTTGGTGTATAAAAGGAGGTCCTAGGGCATAGAGTTTGCAATCTAGAAAAATATACAAAGTTGTATAGTTCATAGGTTCAAGGTTTTGTAACCCTAATACTAGGAGAGTATTCGTATTATTTGTAATAATAATATTAGAGCTTTTATTATTGAATTATATTGTCTTGTATTACCGTTTCATTAAGAATTCTTCTAATATTAAAGATTAGATACCGCATAATCTTTAATACACTTAACAATGTTTCTACTATAGTTGTGTTAGATTTATCTAATATAACTAAACTTTAAACAAGCTTAAAGAATTAGATCTATTAAAGTGGGATCCAACAAGAGGTATTCTACTCCTGGGATAACAAGTGGTATCAAAGTTTGTTGCTTTGAGAAACTTTGCTAGAAGATATGGATCAAGACTCTGCACACATGGTGGCTGCATCAAAGGTTCCTATGCTCAAACCGGGTGAGTTTGATTTATGAAGGATGAGGATTGAACAATACATCCAGATGATTGATTATGCATTATGGGAAGTCATAGAGAATGGAAACACCGCACCCAAAAAAACAGTTGTGGAAGGTGTTGAGAAAGTAATACCTCCTACAACTGCTAAAGAGAAGGCTCAGAAAAGATTAGAGGTGAAGGCCAGAAGTACCTTAATGATGGGAATTCCTAATGAACATCAGTTATAGTTTAACTTAATTAAGGATGCTAAGCTATTGATGGAAGCTATAGAAAAGAGATTTGGTGGGAATGCAACTACTTAGAAGACCCAAAGAAATCTTTTAAAGGAGCAGTATAAAAACTTCACTACTCCAAGCTCAGAGATGCTTGATTAAACCTTTAATATGCTTCAAAAGGTTGTGAGTCAGTTGGAGCTTTTAGGAGAAACGATTTCACAAGAAGATGTGAACCTGAAGCTATTAAGGAGCTTGTCACCTGAGTGGAACACACAAGCCGTTGTGTGGAGAAATAAAGCTAAGTTATAAACAATGAGCATGGATGACCTCTATAACAACCTAAAGGTGTATGAGCTAGAAGTCAAAGGGATGTCTAGCTCAAGTTTAAGCACACTGAACATGGCTTTTGTGTCCTCATCAAATAACAACTCTGGTAGCAGTAATGAAGTAGTTAATATTGCTCAAATAGTTAATACTGCTTATAGAGTTTCTACTTCCAGCACTCAAGTTAATATTGTTAACTCTTCAAATGTTGATAACTTGAGTGATACTGTTATTTACGCATTCTTGGCTAGTCAACCAAATAGTCATCAACTTGATACTGCAGACTTACAACAAATTCATACAGATGACATTGAAGAGATAGATTTGAGATGGCAAATAGCCATGTTAACTATGAGGGCTAGAAGATTCTTGAAGAATACTAAAAGGAGGCTTACAGTCAATAACAATGAGAATATTGGCTTTGACAAGTCCAAAGTGGAGTGCTACAACTGCCACAAGAAGGGACATTTTGCTAGGGAATGCAGAGCTCCAAGGAAACAAGACTACAAGAACAAGGAAAGTACTAGAAGGAATGTACCTATGGAAACTTCCACTTCTATAGCTTTGGTGTCATGTGATGGTCTTGGTGGGTATGACTGAAGTAATCAGGCAGAGGAAGGACCCAATTATGCACTCATGGCTTACTCATCTTCAAGTTTTGACTCAGAGGTATCTAACAATTCAAATTGTTCAAAATCTTGTTTGAAAACTATTGAAACTCTTAAATCTCAATATGATCAACTACATAAAGTTTTTAAGAAATCTGAGTTAATGGTTCTAGCTTACAAGACAGGATTAGAGTCAGTAGAAGAGAAACTTGAAGTTTATAAGGCAAATGAGTCTATTTATTCACAAGATATAGAGGTCATAAATTTTGAAATTGAATGTAAAGATATATCTATTAGAGAGCTTAGGAAGAAGCTAGAAATAGCTCAAAAAGAAAAAGATAGCATTCAATTTAATGTATATAAATTTGAAAATGCATCTAAAAGTTTAGACAAGCTCATAGAGTGTCAGATTGTTGATAATTGCAAGAAAGGCTTAGGATATAATGCAGTTCCACCTCCCTACAAAGGAAACTTCATGCCTCCAACACCTGACTTGTCTTTTATTGGTTTAGATGAGTTTGTTAATAAGCCTGTAGTTGAGAACATAAAATCTGATGAAGAAGTGTCTAAGGTAGTTAGGAAGTCTGATGATTCCCTAATTATTGAAGATTGAGTGTCAGATAGTGAGGAAGAAGATGTGTCTCAAACTAAAACTGAGAAGAAAACGGTTAAGCCTAGTATTGCTAATATAGAATTTGTCAAACCTAAGCAAAAAAAGAAAACTGTTTCGAAAACTATTAAACAAGTTGAAAAAATAAGCAAAACACTCACAGTCGAAGAGGCAATCAAAGAAATTGGAACAATATGATGTCTTAAAGACTAGGAAGCAATTTTGAGATGTTTAATAAAGCTTGTTATGTGTGCGAAAGCTTTGATCATTTGCATGTTGATTGCAATTGTAAAACCCCCAAAAATGGGCCGCAACGGAATATGTTTCCAGGAGCGTTATTTCATAATACCATTGCACAAGTCATGAGAGAACGACCTCTAACTTTGTCGTTTGAAAAGAAATCTTGAATTATTTAGACTCCAATGCACATCACATAAGCCAAGCATTTAATTCACCTGAGAAAAACATGCTTAAAAAGTGTCAACATAAAGTTGGTGAGTTCATAGGTTTGTTTAAGTCTAAATGTTGAACCAAAGTTTTGTAAAGTATGTATGATCGTTTCAATCCTTAAATGTTCACCAAAACGTATGTATTAGTGTTGTAAATCAAAGAGTTGTAAAGTATGCATGACCATTTCAATCCCCAAATAGTCACAAAAGTATAAGTAAAGTTGGACCACCATTGTTCAAGTATGTATTGCCACTTTATTCAAGGCAACGTAAATATTCATGTGTGTATAAAATTGGGTTTGGAAACCAAAGACTAAAGTTTTAGAAGACATGTCTAAACATAAAATCCATCAAATCACCCTAAAGAGTTTGATTATATTGATGCACAATGGCAGAACCAAGTCATGATGACTTGTATGTCCTACAATAGAAACCAGATTCTTAACCAATGTGCAAGGCATCCACAAAATATTTTTTTGGATTTACAGGATAAAGGAGTGGATTGATAGTGGATGCTCAGCACCTGACATGGAACATGTCCTATCTTACGACTATTGAAGAATAGATGATGATATGTTTTCTTTTGAAGGGAACCCCAAAGGAGGGAAAATCACAAGAAAAGAACCAATTAAAACTGGGTTAATCTTAGATTTTGAAAATGTGGTGAGTTGTGAGAGATTAAAGTTTAATCTCTTTAGTGTCTCACAAATGTGATAATAAAAAGAATAGTGTTCTTATAATGACACTTGATGTATTGTTTTATCTCCAAACTTTAAGTTAATTAATGACAGTCCAAGTTTTACCTTAGAGTTCCTAGAAAAGAACAATATGTATAGTGTGATTTACAGAACAAATTTCCTAAAAGAGGTTAAACTTTCCTTTATATGCAACAAGCCACATCTGATGAATCTAACTTGGACAAAGAAGGCTAGTCACTTAAAATTTTAAACCATGAATAAATTTGGTTAAGGTGAAATCTCGTAGAGTTTACCTTCCAAACTTTTTGAACATGATCAAGACCTGGGTTGCTTGCCAAAAGGGAAAAGCAGCACTAAGCCACTTGTAATCCAAAACAGAGAACTCAATGCAGTCCTTCCTTTAACATTTTGTTGCATATGGACTTGTTTGGTCCCACATATTGTAAAAAGACTTATGAATAAAATGTATTGCCTAGTTTCACAGATGGATTATAGTAGTTTTAACATGAAGGTTTTCTCTTTTAGCACTACAGAAGAGAATAGTGGCTGTGGAAAACTAGACGGGGGGTTTGTAATAGTTTCACCCGCGCTTTTTAATTAAAGGTTTTAAAATTTGAGTCTTGTAAATTTTAGATTTGACATTTATGTTTTACTTCAACCACTAGCACAATATACACAATAAACTTATCACAACAATCAATACAACGATATGAGAAAGTAATGTAAGACAAGAGATAAGAGTAAGAATAATCAAACTACAACGTAAGGATTTATAGTGGTTCAATAACGAAGCACCTCTTCGCCCTACTCTACTCCCCGAGCACTAAACTCGAGAGTTTTCTTCACTATGTCAACAAACTCCCTTATGGTGGAGAAAACCATACCAACGTTTTTAGGGCTTTTACATCGATCTTACGACACAAAGCTAAATGTCGAGTTCTAGATTATAGCTAGAACCAATCTATACAACACTACTTCACGGACATGTTCACAATTCTCGACTTCATCACAACTTAACTTCACCACTCGTACTAGATGCCTTAACTATCTAACCCTACTTGGTAAGATCCACCACTAATTAAACAATTACTTACAAAGATCCCCAAGATCTAGCTACTATACACAAATATCAAATTATACAATTGATTTACAATATGTGATATGGTTGCAACACGATTGCAATACACACTTGAGGTGTAATACTTCTTCACTTGATGATGAAATGGTACTTCTTTTGCACTTGAGGAGAATAAAAGCTGAGGATCACGTTGAAACCAAAGCTTTATGATTACTGAATCAAAAGGATTTTGGATAGATATGGTGCGGCTGTTATTGATCAGAAAGAATTGAGTGCTAAAGGGGTGAGAAAATTGTAGGGAAAAGTCTAGTATTTTAAAGAAAAAAGTTCTTTTGGGGGTGCGTCTACCTAGGGGCGGTCCCCTAAATGATCGGCAGGTCCCTATAATTTTAAGGGGGCCGGCCATGTATTTAAGGGGGGCGCCCAAGACTAGGGCTTCCCCATTTTGTCTTTTGTGTAGGCGGAATTTTCTGGAACTTTTTAAACCGTTTTAGGTCTGAAAATTTGAATTTCAAAATGTTTATTTTGAATAAAACATTTCTTTTAATTGTAGAAAATGTTTTTAATGTTTTTAAAAAATGTTTACAAAACATTTTATAAAAGTGTGAGGGTTGAATAAATATTCTTTTGATCAAAAATGCATTAAGCATTTTTTTATTCATACCTTTAAGTGCGTATTTTGTTGAAATGAGAATTTACTACTAATTACTTGTTTACGTTGAACGTTTTTATATTTTGTGATTATCAAAATGTAAAGATGTGAAAAAATATTAGTAATGTTTTTAGGCATTATATTTTATCAACAATGTCCCCATTTTTGATGATTACAAAATTTAAACTCATTAAATGTAAAATTAAATTTAAACAAGTATTTAGTGAGTTTCATGTCATTTCTCCCCCTTTTTCTAGAATCAAAAAGACATCATCGAGAATTGCTAGTTAAATCAACGGAAAGAAATGCTCCCCCTTGATGTGTCTCCCCCTCGTTTCGAGGGAACCAGGAGAATCGAGCTCTGTTTCTTGGCTACAAAAATGAGTTAGAACAATACAAATATTTCTAACATGTAGCAAGAAGAAAAAATATGGCATACTATAATGCAGCACCAACAATAAATCATCATTGAAGTAAAATAGTGTCTGTAAACACACTCAAGCATTCATAAGGAAAATAACATGCAACATCAAAGAAAAAAAAAAAAAAAATAAAAAAAAAAAATAAATGGATAAAATGTAAAAAAATAAAAGAAAAAGAAAAGAAGAATAAAAAAAAAAAAAGAAAAAAAAATAAAAAAAAAAAAAAAAAACGAGAAAAAAAAAAACAAAAAGAAAAAACCCAAAAGAAACCACCCTCCCCCTCGCCAATTCATTAAAATAACCCCCATCCCAAGAGTCCTTAAACCTATAACAGCCCGTAGGACATGCTGCCCAATTGGAGGATGCCCAATTATAATGAGAAACTAACCATAGAGTCTTCTAGTTTGATGCAGATGGTAGGAGGTTAGGTGGTGATGAGCTAGGGTTGGGGGGATGTTGAGGTGATATATGAGACATCAGTTCAATAATGAAAACATTATATTGAGTTCAATCTCTTCAACCCAAATCTGAAGAGTACGATTGTGAATTGCACACCAGCGAGCATGAATCTCCATGTACTCTCAGAATTCCAAGGAAATGGGAAGACCACAGATAGGTGGGTGAAGGTGATGGAGTAATCAAATAGGATATCACAGTGGGGTGATTGGTGAAAGGGGTGCGAGTTGCAATCCCATTGATGCATTTTCTTGAGTTAGAGGTGGTGGAAAAACTCTTAGAGGAGGATCATGTTTTGGCGTAGAGTTCCAAGTAACCATAACAGTAAGAAAGAGATATTCATAAGAGGTTGGTGATATGGGTCTATGGTAGTCAAATGAGTAGGGGCTGAGGACATATACATTTGGTTAGATGGTGTTTTTAGAAGGTGCCATTAGGAGCACTAGGTATATAGTTGAAGTGTGGGTGATAGGCGTATTTCTGTCAGCATGGGTTTTAAATCCACAAACAATTGTTTGGTGGAATGATGTTGATTTTATGGTTTCATGGAGCTTTGGAAATGGAGCTCAGCGTGGTGTCCATGGAATGTTGAAAATGGTTGATGAATGATAGACAGCAGATGGAGTGTGATGGAGAATGATCATTTGGAGGGAATTATCATGGGCAAGGAAATGGTTTGAAAATGGAGAGGGAGTTTGAACTAGTTAAAAATTATTCCAAATTGTGTTCCGAGATTCGGGCACAGATAGCTGAGACTAGAAAAAGAGGGTCAAAAGGCAGAAAAAATATTGTTTTACCCGTAAAAACTAGGGTGGTCCCCTACAAATAAGGGGCGGTCCCCTTAAAATTAAGGGGGTCGCCCGTGTTGAATTAAGGGGCCGTCCCTCTTTGTTCCATCTTTTCACATAAAAATGATTTTCCTCAGATTTTATGTTTTGGGGTTTATTTGTACAACAGCCCTATTGAGTATTACTGAGCATATTTAATCAAATAACATTTAAAAAACACTAAAGAAATTATGATAACAAAGTGGCACAACTAGTTGATTTAATAAAACAACCAAAGGTTTAAGTCATCATAGCAAACAAGTACCTAAAAATAACCAACACATAAGTCTTTCCGAATACATTGGTAGATTTCACCACACCAGATTGTTTTAATAACATATACATAATGAAGTTAAAATTGACTTAAACTACACTTAGCCCATCTAGCTCACTTCAATCCTGTGTCTTCATTTCTTAGTTCTTGTTAAACCCTCCCCTTTAAGTGCCTTTCCAAATGATTGAAACCTCCACGCATTCCTTCTGCATATGGTTGTGAGTTATGGTAGACAAGACGGTTTCTTGTATCTGATTCAAAGAAGAGGAACATCGGTTTGTTCGGAGCGGAAGGCATATAGGTCGTTATGGGTAGTTGAGAGGATCAAGAGAGTTAAGGTAGGTGGTAGGAAATGGAGTACTTGCACGAGAAGTTTGGACATTATCATCATCATCATCATCATCATCATTGTGCTGATGAGATGACTCCATGATGATGAGAAGATAAGAAGATACGGACTGACGCGTGCTTGCCACTATCACATTGAGTCGTCGATTTGTTTTATCTAGGGCAGAGGACGCATAACTTGACAACAATGAGTCCATAAAGACATTGTCAAGATGAGGATATGATTCCCATGAGATGTTCGATAAGACGCAGTAAGAAACAAGCCATACGTAAGATTAGCGCTTGGAGATATCTAGCACATCGGATTCTTTGACGAAAAAATAAGCCAGATTGTTAATGTTCTTCGGCAAATAACACAATACAACAGATGAGCAAGACAAGCGTAAGATGATCCCTACAGTCCTCCTAGTTCGAGACACATCTTCGCTAATGAGCTCGTCCCATTGCGTTCATGTCAGGGCTTTAATTCATTGGTGAGAAGTTGGATTTGGATTTGAGAGAGGTACTATTTACTTTTTAATAGTACGTCCTACCAAACACTTCCATTTTGTCAAAAGTCAACGAATGTCGTTGGAGTTGGAAGATGGTGCACTATGGTCCCTCGTTTTCTCGAGAATACTCAAAGAATGCAAGGTCCTATTCCGTTTGTAAAACGGCTTGACATTGTATGAAATTTTTTGAGAATTTCTTGCCCAAATTGAGCGAGAGTAAGAGTTATGAATTCCTTTGGAATCATAGAGATAACAAGATAACCATATGAGCTATCGGTTTTATACCGGACTTGGCTAATAGAAGTCCTAGGGAATAAATTTGCGGCACAATCGGTTTGTTGATTGAGAAAGAGACAAAAAAAAGGAATATTCACGTAAAGTGACGCCGATGTTGTTGGATTTGTAGATAAACTTTAATCAATCAACCGACCTTCGTGAATGTTGGGAGTTTTTTTTTTTTATTTTTTTTTTTTTTTTTTTTTTTTTTTTCAAAGGTTTGTAGAATTGGGCAAGTGGTATGGAGATGCCGAGAATTTGAGTACTTTTGGTATGGTAGGATTTAAGTAAGGCGAGATCATCGGTTGTATATAGCTTTCACCATTATCGTCCACCTAAAACAATATCAACAACATAAAATGTTACAAAATAATATACTAAGGAAAATAACAGTATATGATAAAATCTGACAATGTGGACAAGGATTACTTCGACTTTAAAAGTAAAAACCTAAGAAGTGATCCATATGTTCCTTAATTTATTTTTTGAGAATAATCTAAGATGTCGAAGATATAATATTATTATATATATCAACAACAAGACAATAACCCAAACACTCCCTTATCAATATAAAATTTTGACTAAGCATGGCGAAAAATTATGTAGTAAGTTTATAATTTCGTTTGACACGTATAATTTGTTATTCATACTTACAAGAGTTTAAATATTTGTTTGTTTTGACTAGAAACCATGCTTTAAAGCATTAAACCAAACGCCCCTTTATTTATTATGTGCATATCAAGTAAGAATGGGATACCATATATAAAATAAAATATTATGATCTTGATGACTTTATACAATTCGTATAAGTGTGTTCACTACACGTGACAAAGCTAAAGGCTGAATGGTCCATTTTCGACTCTAAAAATTGTTCCTAAGAAACGAACCAAACACCCCTTTATTTTTTATAACATATTATCTATTGATTCAAAAAGTATATATTTAGGAATGTACGTTTTGATGGGCAATGTAGAATTGCTTTAACGTGTTTTTGGCATGAATCAACAATGTATAAACTTTGTTTCAAGATTTTTTTTAAAAAAAAATGAAAAATATGTATGTAAGTTTATAAAATTTTCGAACAAAAAAAAAATTGTGACTCAATTCTAATGAATTATTGGATTCTTATGACTACGAGAATCATTGCAGTTTATTAGAGGTTCCATAGTTATAATCTAAAAAGATAGGAAAATAATAACGAACACCCAATTTTGATTAGGAAGCAGATTGGGATGAAATCAAATGAAAAGAATGATGAAAGCTTACAATAGAATGATGCTTGATTGTCTTATATGCGAAAGCCTCCTTGCTAAGTTTGGTTATTAGTATTGAGATGATGGGGAAGAATGGTTTGGAAGGTTTTTGGCTATGGTTTCGTTTTCAGTGGGTAAGAGAAGAAGGAGAAGAAATAAAATGAAGTTTGGGTATATAATTTCGATAGAAATGGGGTGTTTGTTTTTCCAGATAGGCGGTCTCCTTAATTAATTAAGGGGGCTGCCCATTTTATATAGCTGTCCCTCCATTAATTTTAGGGGCCGCCCTCCTGAGCAAAAAAAAATTTCTTTGATTTTGGCCAATTTTATGTGAGAATGTTATTCTTGCCAATTATTAAGTAACCCTTGTTTAATAAAAATTTCTTTGACTATTCGGACGAAATAATCAAGACGTTTAATTCGAGAGTGATTTAGAGATGAAATTTCTTGCAAGAAGGAGGATAAATATCTTCAAAAAGACAATAGTATATTCGATTTGAGATGAACGAGAATGGCTAGCGAAGATTAATGAATAATAAGAACGTGTTGAAAATTTCAACAAGTTGATTTATAGACTTGGATAGATGGTACATGGATCCGAGGCGATCGTACGAGTCGAAGGGATTTGGTTTCATCCATAGTTGGTCTATGATCTTCTGCACAATTCTACTTCTATGTTAATTGTTGAACCATTAGCGTGCTCTTTCTTCGTCTACGTGAGTTTTGCTATGTGGTCATAGAAATTTACATTTTTGAGACGTATAACAATAATCTACATGAAAGAATAGTTCATAGTTAACTAATCTCTTCAAAGCTAGAAAACCAACAAATGGTATTTCTAGAGACTACATTATTTTCTAAGAACTAATTACACTACAACATCATAGTCACATAGATATTTACTTATAATCTATATTCTACGAATATTAAAAGTGAGACGTACCTTAGTCTTTAGAATTATCTTCATTAATGTCTTTATCATGTAAATGATAATGGTTCCCTGGAACCTTATTATAATTCCTTAATTCGGGAGACAAAGAATGTTTGAGAATGCAACAACAACTATAAAGGTTGTGATGGCTTAGCCATTTGGTCCCCAATGTTTCATGTATCCGAAGTTATTGTTTCCGCATATGTTTTGCATTTGATTCGAACACATGCACGGTGAGCATCTTCCACATTGAGTAAAGCTTGGTTGATGTGGATGATTTCACACTGTGTGATTAGTGTTAGAGTAATTTGGTCTACCTTGGTCTCTCCTATGGTGGAGGTGTTTGGAACAGAGATTAGAGTTTTCCATTTTAATCTCGGCGAGGAGGTGTTAGACTCATTGTAGATATAAATCCGACTCTGGGTTTTAAGGAGGGTTTGTAAAAACGTTTTACCACATCATCATTTGCAATAGGAATTTTAGTATTATTTATAAGTATAAATTTTGGGTTTGATTCTATCTATTTTTTCTTTCACCTCAGCTTCTTGGGATTTTTACCTAACTTTACTTAGTTTGGTTTCCGCTAGGTAATCCTTTTGGTAAAAATAAACCTAACCCGGATTTATCTCCGGAAGTTTTTGAGAGACTATATTATTTTCTTAATTGAGTGACAACTATCGTTAAATTGATTTAGCCGATGTTTCCTTTCTAAGCTTCTCATTTTCAAGCTCGAGGATCTTGACAAAATTTACATTCTCTCAATACTTTCCTTACATTTTTCTAACCTAGATGATATACTCTAATTCTATGGCTTCATTTCTAATTCCTACTTTAGCTTGTTTTTAAAGTTTTATTTTAGCCATAGACTTTTAGTCCAAATTTGCATAGAACTACTATATTTCCACTAATGCTAAGGTCCCATATTCATCTAGTGATGGATTGTCCCATCACTAAATATTCGGTTTTGAAAAAGTACCTCGTGGAAGCTTAGAGCCATAAGACACTTTACGTCCTTTGTTTTTTCATCTTCATCGTCATCGCTATCACTCCAAGAATCCTCCACAACAAACCTTTTTGGTTTTGATAATCCTTGAAGTTTTTGGACATTATCCGATGAGATATTGGATCACCACACTTAAAGCATTTTCTTTCGCCTTTGCCATTTTTGTCGTCTTTATTTCTTTGGAATGATTTTCTCTCTTCATATGGTTGTCTTACGAATCGTCCTCGTCTTTTGAAGAATTTCTTGAAGTCTCTTACGGCCATGGCGTATTCTTCATCTTCACTATCGGAGGTTGAGCTATCATCATCACTAGATTCCTTTCTAGCTTTCAAGGCAATAGATCTACTTTGTTCTCTTTTGCTTTTGACGGTTTTGGAATCTTTCTTAATTACTCTTCATAAACCTTCAAATATTCCATAAGTTCGTCAAGTAAGAGTTGTTGAGATTCTTTGATTCTTCAATCGCCGTGACTTTTGCGCGCCATTTAGGATGCAATGCCCTAAGAAATTTCCTAACACAATTCTTGCTCGAAAAACTTTCATCAAGTGCTTTTAGACTAGTAATAATAGTGTTAAATTTAGCAAAGGCATTATCTATTGATTCCTCTTCCGGAATCATGAATTGTTCATATTGTTGAACAAGAAGATCTATTTTGTTAGCTTTGACTTGATTATTACCTTGATGAGTGATTAACAAAGTATCCCAAATTTCTTTTGCGGTTTGACACATAAAAATTTCGTTCATATTCTTTTCGTGGTATAGCATTATAAAATACCAAGTTTTGCTTTAGTATTTTTAGCAATTTCTTTTTAAGATCATCGTTTTGTTTATGAAAAGGTACAATTTCATCCTTTTTAGTTTCGGGATTATTTTGGATAGGAAGAAAATCACCATCGGTAATAACATGCCAACGATCTAGATCTTTTGACTTCACATAGGTTTTGAATCTATTTTTCCAATAAACAAATCCATCACTATTCAAATAGTGGTGTCTATTGCAAGATTGTCCTTCTAAATATTTTTCCGATTCCCAGTAGATTGAAAATCCAGTTTTAAAATACAATTTATTTTAAAAATCTTGTTTAGCGTGGCTCTGATACCAATTGTGGAAAACTAGAAGGGGGGTTAAATAGTTTACCGCTTTTTAATTAAAGGTTTTTAATTTGTTTGTAAAATTTTAGATTCGACTTTTATGTGAATTCAACACTTGCACAATATGAACAATATACTTATCTAAACAATCAATAAAATGATATGAGAAATTAATGTAAGACAAGAGATAAGAGTAAGAACAATCAAACCACAACGCAAGGATTTATAGTGGTTCGGTAACGAAGCACCTCTTCGCCCTACTCCACTCCCCGAGCACCAAACTCAAGAGTTTTCTTCACTGGGGGTGGGGTGGGTGAGTCAACAAACTCCCTGATGGGGAAAGAAAACCGTACACACGTTGCGTACCACCGATTACAACACAAAGCTAAATGTCGAGTTCTAATCATAGCTAAGAGACCAATCATCAAAACACAACTTCACGACTTTTTCACAACTTCACGACTTCTCCAAACTGAACTTCACCCCATCAACTGCTAATACATAACATCATACCCCTACTTGGTGTAAGTAATCACCACTAAGTAACTATACTATACAAAGGATCCCCAAGATCTAGACATACACACACAGAATATCTACATATACAATTGATTTTACAAATAGTGATATGGTTTGCTACAAGATTGCAATACACACTTGAGGTGTAATACTTTCTTCACTTGATGATGAAAGTATTCTTCTCTTGCACTGAGAAAAAGCTTGATCACTTGGAAATCAACGCTTTATGATAAATGATCAACTGATTTTAGAGAGGATATTGGCTGTTTTGAGCAGAAAGAATGAGTGCAAAAGGTGAGAAAATTATGGGGAAAAGTCCCCAGTAAATTATTATGACAAACTGGTGGAGCGTCTACCAGGGGCGGTCCCCCTTAAATAGGATGGGCGAGTCCCCTTATTATTAAGGGGGTCGGCCAGTGGTATTGTAAGCGCCGACCCAAACTAGGGCTTCCCTAGTTTGTCCTTTTGTGTAGGGTGGAGAATTTTCTGAAACTTTTCTAGCCGTTTTTAGTCCAGAAAATTTGAATTTCAAAATGTTTATTATGATAAAACATTTCTTTAATTGTAAAAATTTTTGTAATTGTTTAAAAATGTTTACACATTTATAAAATTGTGAGGTTATAAATAAAAATATCCTTTAAATCATAAATGCATTAAGCATTTTATTTATTCAACCTTTTAAGTGATGTATTTGTTGAAATGAGAATTTACTACTAATTACTTGTTTACGTTTAATTTTACGTTGAACGTTTTTATATTTTGTGGTTATCAAAACGTAAAGATGTGAAAAAATATTAGTAATGTTTTTAGGCATTATATTTTATTAACAGTGGCATTCTTAATTCCTTTATAATTGGGATAGAAAATCTAGTAGATCACAAGGTTAAGATTATTAGATGTGATAATGGGACTGAGTTCAAAAATAACGAGATGAATCAGTTTTGTAAGATGAAGGGTATTTTGAGACAATATAGTGTAGCTAGAACTCCTCAACAAAATGGAGTTGCTGAGAGGAGGAATTGGAAACTAATTGAGGCTGCAAGGACTATGCTAGATGATTCTAAGTTGCCAACTACTTTTTGGGCAGAAGCAGTTAATACTGCTTGTTATGTGCAAAATAGACTGTTAGTAGTTAAGCCTCATAACAGGACCCTATATGAACTTTTTCATGGTAGAACACCAACTTTAAGTTTTATGAGACCATTTGTGTGTCTTGTTACCATTCTTAATACCATAGATCACTTAGGCAAATTTGATGGTAAGGCTGATGAAGGTTTCTTTGTTAGATACTCTTTGAATAGTAAAGCCTTTAGAGTATTCAATAGTAGAACAAGGATAGTTAAAGAAAACTTACATATTAGGTTTAGTGAGAATATACCTAATGTAGTAGGTAGTGGACCAGATTGGCTATTTGATATTGATGCACTAACAAGAACAATGAATTATAAGCCAATTGTTGCAGGTACACAGTCTAATAGTTTTGCAGGTACAAAAGCAAGTGATAATGCATGTCAAGCTAGCAAGGAGACAGAACCTATCAAAAATTACATTTTACTACCATTATGGCCTGCTGATCCATCATTTTCCCAGATCCAAAGAGTTCTTAAGATGATGGATCCAAACCTTCAAGTGATGATGAAAGAAGGTTGATGAAGATCCAAAAAAAGATAGTAAAAGTATTGATCAAGAGAAGGATGATAATATTAACAGCACTAACAATGTTCATGTTGCTAGCACAAATGAAGTTAATGTTGTTCATGGAAAAACAAGCATTGAACTTCCAGATGATCCAGATATGACTGCTTTAGAAGATATAAGCATATTTGACCTCTCAAGAGATAATGAAGATGTTGGTGCAGAGGCTGGCATGAACAATTTGGATACAACAATCCAAGTCAGTCCTATTCCAACTACAAGAATTCATAAAGACCATCCTCTCAATCAAGTGATTAGAGATTTGCAATCAGCTACACAAACAAGAAACATGTCAAAGAATTTAGAGGAGTATGAGTTTGTTAGTACTATTCAACAAAGAACAAACCATAAAGACCTTCAAAACTGCTTGTTTGCTTGCTTTTTATCACAGGAAGAACCCAAAAAGGTAATTCATGCATTGAAGGATCCAAGCTGGATAGAGGCTATGCAAGAAGAGCTTCTACAATTCAAGTTACAAGAAGTTTGGACTTTGGTGGATTTACCAAATGGAAAAAGGGCTATAGGCACTAAATGGGTTTTCAGGAATAAAAAGGATGAAAGAGGAATTGTGATAAGAAATAAAGCAAGATTGGTTGCTCAAGGGTACACACAAGAAGAAGGGATTGACTATGATGAAGTCTTTACTTCTGTTGCAAGAATTGAAGCAATTAGGCTATTTTTAGCTTATGCTTCATTTAAAGATTTTGTGGTGTATCAAATGGATGTAAAAAGTGCTTTTCTCTATGGGAAGATTGAAGAAGAGGTGTATGTATGTCAACCACCAGGATTTGAAGATCCAGACTTTCCTGATAGAGTATATAAGGTTGAAAAAGCACTATATGGACTACATCAAGCTCCTAGAGCTTGGTATGAAACCTTGTCAACATATCTGTTGGACAATGAGTTTCAAAGAGGGAAAATTGACAAAACCTTATTCATCAAAAGGTACAAAGGTGATATTTTGCTGGTCCAAGTTTATGTGGATGATAT
The DNA here is from genome assembly GCA_026074375.1 of Tanacetum coccineum. Lineage (NCBI taxonomy): Eukaryota > Viridiplantae > Streptophyta > Magnoliopsida > Asterales > Asteraceae > Tanacetum > Tanacetum coccineum. The sequence continues at coordinate 52,795 of BQNB010003273.1, forward strand.
CATCTTTGGTTCAACAAAGAAGGAGCTATGCAATGCATTTGAAAAGTTGATGCATGAGAAATTTCAGATGAGTTCTATGGGAGAACTTACATTCTTTTTGGGATTACAAGTGCAGCAGAAGAAGGATGGCATATTTATTAGTCAAGATAAATATGTTGGTGAAATTCTAAAGAAATTTGGGTTTACAGAAGTCAAGACTGCTAGCACACCAATAGAAACTCAAAAGCCTTTGCTCAAGGATGAAGATGGTGAAGAAGTGGATGTTCATATGTATAGGTCAATGATTGGTTCATTGATGTATCTTACATCTTCAAGACCTGACATCATGTTTGCAGTATGTGCTTGTGCTAGATACCAAGTTAATCCAAAGGTTTCACATCTTCATGCAGTGAAAAGGATTTTTAGGTACTTAAAAGGTCAACCAAAATTAGGCCTTTGGTATCCAAAAGATTCTCCTTTTGATTTGGTAGCATACACTAATAGTGATTATGCTAGAGCAAGCTTGGATAGGAAGTCTACAACAGGAGGTTGTCAATTCCTTAGAAGTAGATTAATATCATGGCAGTGCAAGAAACAGACAGTGGTTGCAAATTCCACAACAGAAGCTGAATATGTGGCTGCTTCAAGTTGCTGTGGACAAGTGCTTTGGATTCAGAATCAACTACTTGATTATGGGTACAATTTTATGCATACCAAGATCTTTATTGACAATAACAGTACTATTTGCATAATTAAAAATCATGTTTTTCATTCAAAAACAAAGCATATAGAGATTAGACATCATTTTATTAGGGATTGCAATGAAAAGAAGTTGATTCAAATGGTCAAAATCCATACTGACAAGAATGTTGCAGATTTACTTACAAAAGCTTTTGATGTAAGTAGGTTTCAATATTTGATTGCTAGTATTGGAATGCTAAATCCTTAAAATCTTTTATCTCTTTATGTTTTTGTAGAGTTTTGTATGAATTAGTACTGTTATTCATGTCATTAAAAGTTTCTGCTGTTAAGTATAATTAGTGCTGCTAGTTATACTTAATACTGCTGAGTTTCTACTGTTAGTTATACTTAATACTGTTAGGTATAATTAATACTGTGATTATTGTGAAAATTGCTATGGATTGTGTTTTCTTGGTTTTTGGACTAACATTTTGCAGAAAAAGCAAAGAAAAGTGTTAGATTGATAATGGAAAAGCTGGTTATTAGAGAAAATAGACAGAGAGTTTTGGTGAGAAAAAGAATTAAGAGAGTTGGTGAGAATAAAAACAGAAAGAGAGATGTGTAGAATAAAAACAGACAGAGTGTTTTAGTAAGAAAAAGAATTGAGAGAAAAAGTGAGCATAAAAACAGAAAGAGAGCTGTGTGATATAAAAACAGACAGAGTGTACAAGTGAGTAAAAGAATTGAGAGAAGAAGTGAGCATAAAAACAGAAAGAGAACTGTGTGATATAAAAACAGACAGAGTGTACAAGTGAGTAAAAGAATTGAGAGATAGTGAGTTAAAAATAGAAAGAGAGGACATTTATTTTTAATGGATATGCTGTTTGGAATGGAATTGGAGTTAATGCTGGTGACTCAAAGTTAATGCTGCTAGGCATAACTTACTGCTGCTGGTTGTAAGTTAATGCTGCTAGGCATAACTTACTGCTGAGTTACTACTGTTGGGTTACTTACTACTGCTGGTGGAAGTTAATGCTGTTAGGCATAAACTTACTACTGTTGGTGATGGTTAATGATGTTAAGGGTATTTTCATAAATACTTCGATTAAGGGTTTCAATCACTCATTTGATCGATTTCATACTTTCGTGTACTCTCTAATCACAAACCCTAACTCAATTTCATCATTCATCATCAAACCCCAACACAATGACAACCCTAAAGTTTGCTGATATTCATAACATGGTCGCATTTTGGCTAAACCTGCTAAAAGTGAAGGGTTTGAGCAGATTGTGGATTTTCTTGATGCACGCACTATAAAGTATGCACTGACCATCAATCCTACAATATATACTTCGTGCATTGAATAATTATGGGCTACTGTCAAGGCGAAGATTGTCAATGGGGAAGTACAGTTATAAGGCCTAGTGGATGGAAAGAAGATCATCATTACTGAGTTGATTGTAAGAAGAGATCTTCAACTAGAAGATGCTAAAGGTATTGATTGTCTACCCAATGCTACCATCTTTGAACAACTTACATTAATAGGATATGAGAAAATTTCACAAAAGCTTACTTTCTATAAGGCATTCTTTTCCCCACAATGGAAATTCCTTATTCATACTATTCTGCAATGCCTAAGTTCTAAGACCACTGCATGGAATGAGTTTAGTAGAACTATGGCTTCTGTAATTATCTGTTTAGCTACAAACCAGAAGTTCAACTTTTCAAAATACATTTTTGAAAGTATGGTGAAGAACTTGGATAATGTGGGCAAATTTTTGATGTATCTAAGGTTTGTACAAGTGTTTGTGAATCAAAAACTTGATGGCCTGCCAAGTCACAAGAGGATTTATGTAACACCCTCTCACACTAAGAAGGTAGTTGGGAATATGAAAAAGGTAGGGAAGGGATTTTCTGGGAGAGTCACACCCTTATTTCCAACCATAGTGGTACACAATCAAGAAGAAATAGGTGAAGGTTCAGTAATGCCAACTGATCCCCATCATACACCCACCATTATTCAACCATCAACATCTCAACCCCAAAAGACTCAAAAACCTAGGAGGTTAAAGAGAAAGGACATTGAGGTACCTCAGCCTAGTGGTCCTACAACCAATGTAGCAGATGAGGCTGTCAATGAAGAGATGGATGACAGTTTGGTAACGGCTGCCACTACTGCTTCTAGCTTAGAAGCAGAGCACGACAGTGGTAACATCATTAAGACTCAATCCAAGGCAACACCTAATGAAGCTGGTTCCCAAGGAACTACTTTAGGTGGTGGTCCCATGCGCCAATAAACCATGGGGGATACAATTGCTCAGACTAGGTCTGAGAATGTATCTAAACTTTCTAATGATCCACTGCTCGCAAGAGGTAACATTCTTCGAAGTGGTGAGGATAGTTTGAAACTTAATGAATTAATGGAATTTTGTACCAATTTACAAACAAGAGTCCTTAATTTGGAGACTACAAAGACCACTCAAGCTAATGAGATTGCAAGTTTGAAAAGGAGGGTCAAGAAGCTTGAAAAGAAGAATCAGTCAAGAACTCATAAGCTTAAAAGACTATACAAAGTTGGTTTAAGTACTAGGGTAGAATCCTCTGGAGATGAAGAAATTCGGGTGAGGATGCATCTAAACATGGGAGGAGGATTACTGATATTAATGATGATGAAGACATTACCTTGGTTAATGATCAAATTGATACTGATGCAGAGATGTTTGATGTGGATACTTTGACTGGTGATGATGTGTTGGCAGAACAAGTAGTTGCTGCTAAAGATGTGAATTTAAGTGTTGATGAAGTTACTTTGGCTCAAGCACTTGCAGCTTTGAAAAGTGCAAAAGTTTAGGAAAAAAGGGATGTTATAGAAGAGCCAAGTGTACCGGTTAGTACTGTCACTACTTCAACAAAAGATAGTGCTGCTACAACAACAACTACTACAATTCAAACTCCAAGGAAAGGAATTATTTTTCAAGAGCCAGGTACAACAACAACAATAACAACAAAAATTTCTTCACAACAACCATCACAGGCAAATGTTTAGGATAAAGGCTAAGGGAAAATGGTAGAACATAAGAATCCTATGAAGAAGAAAGAACTAATCAGGCTTGATGAAGAAATTGCTTCAAAGTTACAAGCTGAATTTGATGAGGAAGTAAGACTTGCAAGAGAGAAATCTAAAAAAGAACAAGAAGCCAATGTTGCCTTGACTGAAGAATGGGATGATATTCAGGCTAAGATTGAGGCTGGTCATGAATTGGCTCAAAGACTGCAAGCACAAGAGCAAGAAGAGTTTTCTGATGCATAAAAGGCTACATTATTTGTACAACTCTTAGAGAAAAGAAGAAACCACTTTGCAGCAAAAAAACAGAAGAGAAGAGGAATAAACCACCAACCCAAGCTCAACAAAGAAAATTCATGTGTATTTACCTAAAGAATATGGAAGGAAAGAATCCCAAAGACTTAAAGAACAAATCTTTTGATTCTATTTAGAAGATGTTTAACAGAGCTTTCAAAAAGGTGAATATATTTGTTGATTTCAAAACAGACTTGGTGGAAGGTAGTTCAAAGAGAGTAAGAGAAGAGTTAGAATAAGAGAGTTTAAAGAAGCAAAAGGTGGATGATGACAAAGAAACAGCAGAGCTTAAAAGTCTAATAGAAGTCATTCCAGATAAAGAAGAGGTTGCACTTGATGCTATTCCTTTGGCTGTTAAGTCTCCAAGCATTGTTGACTGGAAGATTCATAAAGAGGGGAAGAAAAGCAATTACCAGATAATCAGGGCTGATGGAAGTTCAAAGATGTACTTAGTGTTCAGTCATATGCTTAAAAGTTGTGACAGAGAAGACTTGAAAACTATGTACAAGTTGGTTAAAGCTAAGTATTGAATCAAACAAAACTAGTAGAGGATTGGATTTAGTTTTTTATTTGGAGATTTGAGAGAATGTTTAGAACCACATGTAGAGGATAATGTTTTTAAAAATCAATCAACTATTGAGTATTAGATTAGAGCTATATGATTCATGTGGAGTACATTTATTGAGGATAGCAAAATGTTGCACATTCATATGTGGTAGAAGAAAAGAGATACCATCTTACAGCACCTATAATATTAATATGTTCAATTAAGAAGCTTCAATGTGATCATTTAAGTGAAATGGCATATCAGCTTCTTAAACTTTCACAAAAAAACTCTAAGAATCAATGAAGTATTTGGAAAGATCTCTGGTGATTATGAAGCTTTTAAGAAAGAAACTGAAGATTTTTAAGATAAATATCAAGTGTAAGGGAGGATTGTTGGATTAAAAAGGACTTTTGATGTTCTTAGAGTATGATGCTCAGGGTTTGTGGTTATGCTGCTATGCTAAAGATTAGTGTTGTTCATTGAATTTAATGAAAAATATTGGCTAAGTAGTTGTGTGCTAGTATAGAGTTAGTACTGCTAGAGCTAACAGTTTACACTATTAGTATTTATTAGTACTTGCTAGAAATAAGTTTTTATGCTGGTGAAGATTGAAGAAATATTCTAAGTAGTTACTATGCTTGTATACAGTTAATGCTGCTGGTGTATATGTTACTAATGCTGGTTGTTAAAAGTTAACTGTTTTTTTTTTTATTCTAGTACAAAAGTTACAACTGCTCAAAGATTAAGACTGCTAACAGAGTTTCTACTGTCAGAGAAAGGATAAAGACAGAAGAAAGGATAAAGATTGTTTGGAGAAAAGATTACTTACATAATGTGTATTAGCTATTTATAGAATAGATCATAGAGAATATTCTATGTCTTAGGAATATATTGTAAATCGACTAGGACTCCTTGGTGTATAAAAGGAGGTCCTAGGGCATATAGTTTGTAATCTAGAAAAATATACAAAGTCATATAGTTCATAGCTTTAAGGTTTTGTAACCCTAATACTAGGAGAGTATTCGTATTATTTGTAATAATAGTATTAGAGCTTTTATTGTTGAATTATATTGTCTTGTGTTACTGTTACATTATGAATTCTTCTAATATTAAAGATTAGATTCCGCATAATCTTAAATACACTTAACAAAGTTTCTACTATAGTTGTGTTAGGTTTATCTAATATAACTAAACCTTAAACTAGCTTAAGGAATTAGATCTATTGAAGTGGGATCCAACAAGAGGTATTCTACTCCTGAGACAACAAGGGCTAATGATGCAATGCTCATTTTCATCAAAATGGTGTTATAATTTTCCTAATATTTATGGGTGTGGCTTGTAAAATAGAGAATTAAAGTAAATTTGGTGAAATTTTCACAACACATTAATTGATAGATAATTTGAAATTATGCGTAGAGTACAACGGGAATTTAAGAGAAATTACAACGAGGATGCCTAAAGAAATAGAGTCTAAGCATTGATATCATCCTCCATGTTGTCAACATCTTGATCAGTTTCTCCTCCTCCTAAGGCATACACCATTCCTCATGCTTCAGTACTCCAGCTTGGTTTTTATGGTTCTGATTCTTTAACTACGAGCAGTCACTTCTGTAGTGCCCTTGATTCCCACATTCATAGCACGTGAGGGTTCTCTAATTTTTAGTAGCAGCAGGACTCCTACAGTCTTGGGTCAAATGACCAACCCTCTTACAGTTTGTGCACTTTATAGTGCACGGCCCATTGTGGTGAAACTTACACTTGTTTTACAATGGTAGAGTTCCAGCATACCCCTTCCTTTCACCAGACCCAGTGGTATAAGCTATAGCCACACTTTGCTTCTTGAGAGGTTGTTGTTGAGCTTGGTTGTTGTTATCAAGTTTCCTCTTGTTCTCGGCTTGTCTCTCAGCATAGGCACGAACCTTCTGGTCCATCAACTCATTAGCAATCTCAATTGCATCTTGCATTGTCTTTGGTTTAGATGCCATCACACTACCTTGAATATTATTGAGGAGTCTACCAACATACTTCTCAACCTCATCAGATTCCTTGGAAAACATTATCCCATACATTAGTGCCAACTCTTAAAAGCGTTGTGTATAACATACAAAATCAGTACCTTTAACCTTCAGGTTTCACAGTTTAATCTCTAGCTTTTTGATCTCGCCCCTTGGATAATACTGTCATTCATCATCTTTTTCAGTGTTTTCCATGTCATTCCATATGCAGCCTCATGACTAATTGTCTTAACGTAGGAGTTCCACCATGTTAGAGCATTTCTAAGAAGAGTACATGTAGCAAACTTGATTTGGTTTGCAACAATGCAGTTGGTTATGTGGTGTACAGATTCTATTTTCTTGAGCCATTGAGTTAAATGAACGACTCCTTTAGTACCCTTGAAATTAAGGGGTTGGCATTTCTGGAAGTCACTATAGGTGCACTCACGAGTAGTAGGCACCTGTCTTCTTCTGCCAGTTCTGGAATCGTGACTATCATCACCATTACCGCTGCATCTGTTAGCTTCATACTTAGCCAACTGCCAACGCATCGATAACTCCTTAGGCTATTAACTGCTTAATAGCATCATCGGTCATAGGGTGGTGGTTCTCTTTGGCGTCATTTTCTTCAAAATAAGAAAATATATAATTAGTTTAGTTCTAAAAGTCATGCTCTAAAGATGAAATGTTGCGAGGTGACAGGTTAAAGTCGTGTTTCAATAGTATGGGACGGGTGTTTAAACTCGAAATTAAATGATAAAGATAACTTGTGGGATCAGCGTACTATGACATGTTTCGATCTTATGTAATACGGTATTATGTGAAATCATAAAATATTTAAAGACCACCGTGTCATTCACAATGTCTTGAGAAATGTTCTAGTATTTATATAGATAACTTCTTATATAAATAAATGTAATATATACATAAGGGAAGGTAAACATATATATGTATATAAGTCATGTAAACAAGTAATGTAAGCAAGTAAACAAGTAGTGTGTATGCACATTGAAAAAGTTTGATGTGATGCAATGTTTGTGAAAACGGTTATAGTCTAGGTAAAATATGCAACCTAGTTCTCTATAACCTTGGCTCTGAATACCAATCTGTAACACCCCCAAAATGGGTCGCAATGAAAATATGTCCGGGAGCGTTACTTCATAATACAATAGCACAAGATATGAGAGAACGACCTCTAAATGAGTCGTTTGAAAAGTAATCTCGTTGATTTTCTTGAAATTGAACTTGATCTAACATTTGTCCAGAAGTTTGCATCACAATGAAAAGCATGAAATAATACAACGAGATTTGATTTGTAGAAATCTATGAATGTATTCTTGAAAAGTCTAGACTCCAATGCACATCAGTTAAGTCAAGCATCTTATTCACCTGAGAAAAACATGCTTAAAAGTGTCAACATAAAGTTGGTGAGTTCATAGGTTTAAGTAATGTATAAAGTAGGACCACATCAGATAAGCCAAGCATCTAATTCACCTGAGAAATACATACTTAAAAGTGTCAACATAAAGTTGGTGAGTTCATAGGTTTATGCAAGTATAAATGTGAATCACAAAACTATATATATATATATATATATATATATATATATAAACATACTGTGTTACAAGTCCCGCCCATACAAGACTTGCAACACATAAATTTAAATATATATATTTTTAAAATGCGTATAAACATAAACCACACAAACAGCGTTTGTTAAAATGTTGGAGTCAAATATTTATAAAGTATGTATGACCATTTCAACCCTTATAATAGTCACAAAAATGTAAGTATAAATGTTGAAATCGAAGATTTGTAAAGTATGCATGACCATTGTATCCAATACAATAGTCACCATATGTGATTACGATTGCACCCCTAAGTTCATGAAACTGTGGCTTTAACGTGTAAGTATGCCAGTCTTTTCAAGCATTATAAGTGTCCGTGTATATGTAGTTCAATGAAATGACATGGTATAATGTTCGTTGGCCATGTAGACACCAATCCAGAACGGGGATGTCAATCCCAAATAGATCTATCTTATAACATTCACGCTTACCCTCCGAGTAATTAACAGTTCATGCAACCTAAGCCAATCCGTAATCATTTGTATGAAAATAATGTTGTTGCGTCCATAAGTGAAAACAAGAGATGTATCTCACCATGAGATATGTAAATGAGTATGTAAACGAGTTTGTAATTCATCATGTAAATGAGTTCATAGACGTTCATGTAAGCGAGTTTGTAATCAACCATGTAATGAGTTTATAAGTAAGTTATGAAAACAAGTATGAAACGATTTGTAAATGCGCATGTATTCTCACACTAAAAGTGATAAAGTATATTTAAAACGAGTAAAACGCATGGCTATAAACTCACCTCAAAGATACTGCAAGATAATAACAGGTATGATGTGGACACGGAAAATGATGCACTCGAAACGATGCAAAACTATATCCGCAGCCTAAATGACAAATAGTACATATTTTACTAAATATGTGACTTAAGACAAATGTATGCAATTCCGTCCCTAGTATGTGCTTGAGCTTTGATAAATATTAACGCTTGTGAAAAATGAAAATTTTCATAAAAATAGTCAACTTTATCGGGTCATAATTTTAACGCAAACATGTAAATTACGTTATCAAACATTTTGGGAACAGGGTCATGGGGACATCAAAATTTTAGTTCGGGTCGACTCCCGGTTTGGTCTCTAAATGCGTCAAATAATTAGAAAAAGTGGTGATATAGTAATGTTGTTCAAAGTGTTAAAAATATTTAAGTTTTATATATGAGACAAGGCTTAAGCAAGCCCACTTATTAATGTTTTTAAAGCCTAACAACCAGCCTTTTAGCAACACCTATCCATAGCACAAAACCCATTCATAACCTAACATGTACGTTCTTGTTTACTGTTTTAGTAAAGACACAAAAAGAAGGTGTATGTTTCTGTTTTACAGTAACATTATAATGGGGTAAGGTGTTCATTCATCTTTTAACTTTTAAACAAAACCATTCTCAAGCACTACCAAACCAAGGAAGAATGCATGTAATCAAATGAAAAAGAAATGGGTGTGAACTCACAACAAGGTGGCTTCTATAAGTTTCGAACCAAACCAAACAAAAGAACACTGCAACTTCTTATGATCACCTCAAACGAAACAAACTGAAAAAGGGGTGTTTGTTGCTCACGTCGACCAACAGAAAGAAGGAACCAAGACACCGAAACAACCCGACTTCACTTACAAATGTCTGGAAACTCTTGTGATCACCCATGAATAGAAAGAAGAAGTGTTTGGCTGCTTGGACTTATCGAACAACAGAAAAAGAGGACCTAAGCGATCGAATTAGGGTTTCTCCATACTAGGGTTTCATGCCTATTAGGTGTATGGTTTTTCCTTACTCATAATACTTGTTGGATTGTGAGGGTTCTAGTGTTCGTGTTTGTGCTTGCTTCAAAATCCAGAAACAAGAGAAATAAGGAAAAACAAGATGAGTTGTGTTGTTGCATTTCTTTTGTGGTATCAAACAGAAAACAAAGGAACAAGAAAATAACTAGGGTTTAGTGAGGTTTAGAATTTATGGTAATAAAAGGAATTTAGGTGTTGTTGATGTTGAGTCGTAGCTTATATGAGAGGAAAATGGAGAATAGTTTAAGTTTTTGTTTTGCAAATGAGATGTTTGTGTGTTGCTTCACCTTATGACTTGTATATATTGCCTAAGACTTGTAAGAAAACCATTTTACAAAACCGTTGAAGGGGATTTAAGGTTGCACGGTTTTGGCATGGGTTAGGGTATGAGTTTTAGATTTTTATAATGCTAGGGTGTAAGACAAGTATGGTAAGTTGTAAAAGAAGATGACTTTGTGTAAGAATGATTAGATTAGGCAAGCAAGCATGCATTTTGCTTCTTTCTTTGCCCTTGAAATTATCCGAGCCCTAACATAGGCATGGGAGAGAAGAAATGTTCATGGTGGCTTTAATACATACTTTTGCTTTTGAGTTTGATCCATTGGATACGGGATAGTATAGTTTAATGTTGTTAGTAGGGAGTAGTTAGATTTAATTTGCATGTATGTATGTGTTTGTGACTTGTATAACCGGACATGGTGATAAAGGGATGAAAGATTTATAAAAATTTGATATTAAGTGTATTAGTGGGTATTGGTTGAAGTATAGATGGGTTTATGGGTTCCATGTATGCAAAAATGTAGTTTATTGGGAAACATAAACGTTTTATGTAACGAATAAAAATAAAAAGTGAAAAGCTATAAATTATCTTCGTAATAATTATATAACACTTGTTTGACGTAAACTTTTATTTGTATGATGCCCGTTTACGTTGAATGTTAATTTTTAGTTTACGCAATTTAACTAAACGTTGAAAATTAGAGGTAAACGTGTAAAAGTTTAAAATAAATAATTGAATATTTATTGACGTAGAATAACGTGAAAATGCGGATTGTTACAGTTTCAAGCCAGAAGAGACATTTCGCCTGCTCTAATTAACAACATCTATTCTTTTTATGAATCTGAGTCATCCGAATCAGAATCTGAAGATGTTGGAGAAATAGACATCGAAACCTTCACACTAGAGAAATATATTTCTTTTAATCTTAACAACACTCGCAGAAAAATAAGCAATCCCAAGGATGCTACATTTGAGATCAAAGGACAATTTTTAAGAGAATTACATAAAACTACCTTCTCAGGAAGCTCAACGAGAATGCAATCGAGCATATCAGAAAAGTGCTCGAAGTTGCTAGTTTGTTCAACACAAATGATTCCGCTCTCTTACGGGCTCTAACCCTAGTTAGGTAGCCAAAAGATGGTTCGACAGAACATCTCCTGAACATGTAAAGAACTAGGACGAATTAAAACAAATCTTCATCTAAAGATTTTGTCCACCTACCATCATACTTAAACAATTAGGAGAAATCTGTAATTTTAAGCAGGAAGCTGGAGAATCATTATTTCACACATGGGAAAGATATAACAACCTTCTCTTTAAATGCCCATTTCATGATCTTAATGATCATCAAAAAGTAAATACCTTTTATAACGGGCTAAAGGGCCAGACTCGACGAATTGTTGATTCTAATGGTCTTATTACTGAGCTTACAACTTTGGAGGCATTGAAATCGATTCAAGAATTGGCTGATCACTCTCATAAATGGCACAATGAGGAAAGTGAATAAAATACTCCAACTCCATTCCGTATTATTACCGATAAACTCAAAGCCTTAAACCATGAACTGGATAAGTTTAGAGTAGATGTTCATAAAATTCATACGAATAGAGAAAAGAAAAGCATCAATGAATAAATCAATAGTATAAGGACTAGTGAGATCAATTTTGACAAATCCTACCCTAAATCAAACATTCACCCAACTAACCTCAAGGACACATTTTAACACTATCTAAAGGAATCTTGCAAGAGGCTAGATGTTCTTAATGAATGGATGAAGAAATTCATGATAAATACTGAAATGAACCTCAAAGATCATGATTCTTCAATAAAGAGACTTGAGGAAAAATTAAATCACCTCGCTTAATTAATCTCCACACATAATATCCCTAACCAGGAATGTGCCATTCAACATGAACCTGCTAGCAAAAAACCTACTTTAATAGTTGAGACTTTCGCAGAAAAGGTAAAAAGATGCATTCTTAAAGAAAACAACAAGGGGGAACCAATCCATACAACATTGGTAAATACATAACATAACCAACATTTACAAAAATTGGTATCTCGTGAAATAAAAATCGAGGAATTATCTATGGTTAAATTAAATGCCCGATGCTCTGCTATCCTTCAAAATGAACTCCCACCTAAAGAAAAAGACCCAGGAAGTTTCATTCTACCTTGCACTATCGGCAGCACCACCGTAAGCAATGCATGAGCTAATTTTGGGGCAAGCATCAGTATTATGCCTTTTTCCTTGTTTAAATGGCTGGGACTTAGGAATCCAAAACCAATCAATATGGTTATAGAAATGGCCGATAGATCCATGCAATCTATGAAGGAAATAATTGAAAATGTGCTAGTCAAAATTAATAAATTTATTTTCTTGTTGATTTCATCATTCTTGATATAATTGAGGATGATAAAGTCATAATAATCCTGGGGAGACCTATACTTGCTAATGCTCATGCTAGGATTGATGATTTCGGTAAAAAGATCTCTTTAGAAGTAAGGACTGAACAAATTACTTTCAACATCAATGAAAGAGAATCCTTGATATGTGCTTAAACACATATCATTTATTTCTTAACATTAAGCTAAAAAAGGCAAATTATGAACGAAAACGACATAAAATACATTGTATTCGTTTGTATTGTAAATTATGTCTTGCAGGTATGGATATTCAATAAAAAGACAAAAACAAAGGCAAAGCAGACAAAACCAAGCACGAGAATGGAATGAGTACAAGAAAACAAAGCCGAAGGCATATTCATCCTTAATGGGCTAACCCGTACCCATTTATTGGACCGGGTCTGCCCATAAAGCCTTGAAATAATAAACTTAGCCCATATTTAAAACCAAAAGCCCAAATCCATTCCATATCCTATTCGTGGCCCAAGTTATAAAAGTAAAAGCCCATGTCCAAATTCATTATCCAGTCAAACCCTATTTAACCTGGTCATAGTTACTATTTACCATCCTCCTCCCCGTTACTTTGTTTTAACTACAAAGAATTAGTGACAAGTTAAAATTCCCTTCACTCCACACACTCAATTAACATCTTTTAGAAGGATAATGTGGCAGATCTAACACCAAACCCAGGCCACATTGGCAATCCCAAGCAATGCCATTGGAGGAGGATAGCTGACACATGATCCAAGGGTTTTGATTGATTGATTTAGAGGCGGTTATGAATCAAGGGCCATGATTGAAGCTCAGGACGCTCCTTAAAGACCTAGATGCTTCCTCTCATTGCTATCAATAGAGCATCCTCAACACACAACGGAGAGAGTAGGTTTTAATCTAGCTTTTTCTTAGTCGTTTTAGCTTAAATTTAGCTTATTGCCTCTTCATTATTGTATTTTCATTTAAAAAGTATTGTAAACATTTGATTATTAATAAAAATTGCAGTTTCATTTATATTGTGTTAGTTTGAATTCTATTTTTACTATTATATAATCTAGCTTAAAATGTGTTTTGAGATAATCTAATAAGCAATAAGCTCTCATTAATAGAAAAGCTAATACTTATTCAGTTAAGTTAGCTTATAGCTTAACTGAATAAGCAGTGCATTTAAATTCACCAAAATAAACTTGAATATGCCATTTGGAAGATAAGCCAGATCTGGAAGGGCTTATAGGGCTTATTAAAAGCTTATTTATAAGCTAGCTTGTAGATCTAAGCTCTAAAGAGCAATTTAGATCCCTGTTTAGCTAGGATCAAGGTACAATCTCTTATTTTACTTCTTAGCTTATTTACATGTTCAACTTATCATACTGCTTATCTGCTTATTTCTGTTGCTTAGTTATGCTTATTCAATCTTAATCTAGCTTAATATGCTTAGATATTAGCTTAGAATAGTGTAGTTTTTGTCCTATATAAATCTGTCAATTTATTAGTCATAAATAGCTTGTTAGTATAGTTTATTATAAGTGCTTATTTTTCATATGTTTTTGCTTATTTGTCTTTTATTAACTTAGTTCTCAATCTGTTAATGCACTTTAAAGCTTTTTAAAGTCTGTTTTAGTTTAAATTTAGATTTTCATTATCTAAAGGGGTGTTTGGGTTAAGGACATTTATCATGGTAAATTCAAGTGAAATCTATTTTTGGTTCCCAAGTCAATTTTAATAAGCTCTAAATTAGTCTTAGAGCTAGTTTTTATAAGCTTAAATTTAGTTTTTGTTTTTCCGTATAGAATTTGATAGTTTGTTTTATTTTATATTCTAGGTCTGCTAGTTTAAAAGATAACCAAACTCCTTATTTGTGTGATTCTACTTTAAGTGTAGTCTTATTGCTTAAATGTGGTTACCTGAGTATCAAGTTACATCTGTTTTTGAATTGTCGGTCTTGGGGAAAACTTTTTGCGCATTTTCGAACAAAAATCAGTCAAGGATGTTGTCCATGGTCTAGTCCAAAAAGCTTAATTATGCAGATCTTTTGAGGTACATTTCAAGCTTAACTTTTTACTAAATTTGATCTCTTTTAGCTTAATGTAGTCTAGTGTCAATCTGTTTTAAGTTGTTAAATGGTCATAAGTAGTTTTTGAATCTTAAATTTAAGATTAAAATTGTCATTTTATCTTTAAAAAAGGCAAATTGAAGTAGTAGTCTGCCATTTTCAGTTTGTCTATTTTAGTTTATTTCTTTATCTTATTTGCTTATTTTCAGCTTATTTGAGTTATTAGAGGTTAGGTCTTTATCTGTTTTTTCTTTTTGGCTTTTTCTGAGTGCTTAATGGTCCTTAAATTTCTGCTTAAAAAGTGGAAAAACTCCTTTTAACCTCTTTATGTGCCAATTGTCTTAGTACCTTTTTGGTGTTTTTTAGTTTATTCAATTTGCTTATTTCTAGTTAAAAGAGCTTATTAGGTTAAGGTTTAGATCTTTTTCAGCTTTTTAGTTTTCAATTAAGCTTAATGGTCATTTTAAGAGCTTAAAAAGCCTAAACAGTTTTGGCTAGTTTTCAAGTTTTAAAAAAGCAAGACTGTCATTTTAATTGAGCTGTTTCTAGCTTAAAAATAAGTTTTAGAAAAAGTTGTTTTATCAAAAGTGTTCATTTTAGCTTAAAATTTAGCTTTTCAAAAAGAAAAAAAATTCAAAAAGGAAGTCACAGTGTTCGAACCTGTGACCTTCCCTTCATAACACACACACCTTACCACTGCCCTTGGGTTTTTTCAGTTATACCATTGCACCATTTATTTCTTTTACGTTTTTTAGGTTTTAGCTTAATCAGCTTATTCGATTTTTATCAGCTTATTGGCTTTAGCTTTTTAAACCGTTTTTCTTTGTTAACCTTTATTATTAGTTCAAGAACTTTTTTGCATTTTTCAAGAATTTTCAATTTTCCTTTAATATTTTTAATTGAATTTTTAGTTTAAAAAGCTTAAAAATTAGTTTTAAAAATAATAAAAATTCAAAAAAAATATATGTTCTTTCTCTAAAAATTAATTTTATCGTTTTAGTCTAATAGATTTGAATTTTGAGTTTTTAGAGTTTAAATTGATAATTTTTAGTTTATCGGTTAGTCCGTTAGTCGTTAATTAATCGTTAAGTGCTTAATTGTCGTTAGAATTTAATTGTGCCGTTAATTCTAGTTTAGCGTGCCTTTTTATTTACTTCCCTTTACGTGTTTAGTATTAGCAACCAAATTCTAGAAATAGATTATTCAATCACGCGATCACAAACCAAATCAAGATTTTCAATTCACACTTCGTCGGGATACGACATTCGGGAGATAAAATATTGTTTGTCCTCAAGCGATTTTTATATCAAACGGAATTCTCTCTATACTATTACTATTTGAGATATTTAGTTATATATAGTTATTATATATATACTAAATTATCAAACCAAGTTTTTGGCGCCGCTGCCGGGGAGGTGTGTAACGAATATCGTGTTGAAGTTTGAAGATTAGTGTTTTGAATACCTTTCCCCGTGAAGTTATCGTTTTTTGTGAATATATATTTCTTTTATATAACACTTTAAAAAATACAAAAATATTTTATTTTTCTTGACTTATTTTTGAGAAAATTTTAAAATACCAACAATACTTTTCCTAAATTATTGAAAGTACCAAAAAAAATTGAAAAACACAAAAAGAAATCGTTTTGTCAATTGTTTAATCGGCTCACCTTTAGTTTAACAAACTATAAGAGAGGTATAAAGATGGTTGATCCTACGAACTTCGACCCAAAAGGAGAAGGTTTTTAAAACGCTTGGCGCTTACCCGCTCCTCCGCTTCTTTGTGCGTTTTCTAGAGAGCTACCGTACACTTTTGACTATCAGTTTACAAAAATATATTTTTATTTTAAAATTATTTCTCTTAATTTTTTTAGTGCATGCGCACTCGCTCTTCATCGAATTTAATTGTTAAATCTTCTATGATTCCGAAGCGACGTAATCGTAGACGTTCCAAGCAAATAGTCGAACCCGAGCTTCGAACTATTGTAGAAACTCCCTTTGCTACTATGGCAGACACGCGTACTATGTCGGAATTGCTCCAAGCACCTACCGAGGGTTACGGAGATGTGATTGTTATTCCCGCTATACTTGCCGAAATTTTTGAGTTGAAAGTCAGGTTACTTCAATTAGTAACTTCGAGCAAATTTCATGGTTTTGAGAGGGACGACCCTCATGCTCACATTCATTGGTTTAACAAGATCACTTCTACGCTAAAATACAAAAATGTTCCACACGATGCTATCAAGTTGATGCTTTTCCCATTTTCTTTTGAGGGGGCCGCTCGAATTTGGCTTGAAAAAGAACCCCCTCGTTCTATCCTTACATGGGAAGATCTCGTTTCTAAGTTTGTGAATTATTTCTTTCCTCCTTTGAAGACTACGAATCTCAAGAACGATATCACGAATTTTCAACAAAAGTTTGATGAAATGTTTAGTGACGCATGGGACCGATTTAAAGAACTCCTTCGTAAATGCCTAAATCACGGTTTTTCAGAATTGCACCAAATCGATATGTTTTATAATGCGTTGACTCAACCCGATAAAGATTCTCTAAATGCTGCCGCCGGTGGTAATCTTTTGAACCGTACACCTCAAGATGCTTTGACGATTATTGAGAATAAGTCGAAAGTATGTACTTCACGAAACAAACCGATTGTTTCAAAAGTGAGTCCTACTACTTCTTCATCTCCTTCTCCGGATATTACCGCTCTCACCGACATCGTTAAAGAATTAGTGCTTATGAACAAGGCTAATCAACAAGCTTTCGTGAAAGCCGTAAAAAAGACTTGTGTGACTTGTGGTGGACCGCATCTATACTATGAGTGTCTTGCTACTGATAGCAACACTTTTAATGCTTATGCAGCCACATGGACCTACAATCAAGGAGGAAATGGATACCGTCCCCAAGGAGACCCGAATTATCGTGTTAAAACCAAATGGGACCACCCGGCTTTCCTCCAAATGTGCAAAACAATCAAAACTTCAATCGGTACAATCAAAATCAAGGAAATTATCAAGCCCCGAACAATCAAGGAAGAGGGCAAAATTTCAATCAAGGAAACAACAATTATCAAGCTCTGAATTTTCAAGCTCCGAATTATCAAGCTCAAGTTGGACCTTCGAATGAGTTAACAAGCTACATGAAAATTAATGAAGCTACTTTAAGAGCCATGCAAACTCAAATGACTAATATGAAGACGGAATTACGAAATGAATTCAAATCTTCTCTTCCTAGTAATACCGTTACTAACCCGAGAGGTGATTTGAAAGCTATTACCACCCGAAGTGGTGTTGTTTATGATGGACCTACGATTCCACCTACTCCTTCTCCTCTTCCGAAGGAAGTGGAACGTGAAACCGAGGCAACAAAGGACAAGGTGAAAACTACAAGTTCAGAAAGTACCACACACGTCCAACCTCTGGTTGACCAAGTTCCTATTTCGGAGCCCGAAGTTGCTCTAAAGCCTAATCCTAAACCGTCAATACCTTATCCTTCAAGGCTTAACGACCAAAAGCTCCGTGACAAAGCTAATAATCAAATGTTGAAGTTTCTTCAAATCTTTTAAAGATTACAATTCAATATTAGCTTCGCGGATGCTCTTCTTCATATGCGGAAGTTTGCTTCTACGTTTAAGAGTCTTCTAAGTAATAAGGAAAAAAAATTTGAATTATCAAGTACTCCGTTAAATGAGAATTGTTCGGCGGTGCTCCTAAAAAAGTTGCCCGAAAAACTTAGAGACCCCGACAAATTTCTCATCCCGTTTGATTTTCCGGAGCTAGATGAGGGCTTAGCCTTGGCCGATCTTGGCGCTAGCATTAATCTAATGCCTCATTCCGTGTGGAAGTAGCTTTCGCTCCTCGAACTTACTTCGACTCGCACGACACTCGAACTTGCAAACCAATTGGTTGCTGCTTCGGATGGTGTTGCCGAAGATGTCTTTGTGAAAGTAGGAAAGTTTTATTTTCTGGCCAACTTTGTTGTAGTTGATTACGATGTCGATCATCGGGTTCCCCTCATCCCCGGGAGACCTTTCTTGAGGACGGCAAGAGCTTTAATCGATGTACATGGTGAATAGTTAACTTTTCGAGTCAATGATGAGGCCACTACGTTTAAAGTCGAGCACACTTTGAGATACTCCTATAATTATTATGATGAAACGGTTCATCAAGTCAATGTCATAGATGTTGCTTGTGAGGACAATGCTCAAGAAGTGCTCGGATTTTCGGATAGTTCAACGGGTGGCAATCCCACTCCTTTGGATCCTATCATTGCTTCTACTTCCCCCTCGTTCACTCCTTTTGAAGGAGGAGATTTCATTTTGGAAGAGATCGAAGCTTGTCTTTCATGTGATTCAATTCCACCGGGAATCGATGATGCCGACTTTGATCCGGAGGGAGACATTCGTCTACTTGAGAAGTTATTAAACAATGATCCATCATGTCTTCTCCCTCCGAAAGAACTTAATGTTGAGGAAATTAAAACGATAAAATCTTCTATTGATGATCCTCTAGAGCTTGAGCTTAAGGATTTACCGTCTCATCATGAATACGCGTTTTTAGAAGGAACTAATAAATTACCCGTCATAATTTCTAAAGAGTTAAAAGATGAAGAAAAGGCCACCCTTTTAAAGGTTCTTAAGTCACACAAACGGGCCATCGCATGGAAAATCTCCGACATTAAGGGCATAGACCCTCATTTTTGTACTCACAAGATTTTAATGGAAGATTATTTCAAACTAGCAGTTCAACATCAAAGAAGGGTGAATCCAAAAATTCATGAGGTTATCAAAAAGGAAGTTATCAAACTCCTTGATGTTGGATTGATTTACCCTATCTCCGATAGTCCGTGGGTGAGCCCTGTTCATTGTGTGCCTAAGAAGGGTGGCATGACCGTAATTGAAAATGAAGATAATGAGTTGATCCCCACTAGGTTAGTCACGGGATGGCGCATTTGTATTGACTGTCGCAAGCTTAATGATGCTACTCATAAAGACCATTTACCGTTGCCGTTTATGGATCAAATGGTCGAAAGACTCGCGGGAAACGAATATTATTGCTTTTTAGATGGATTTTTAGGATATTTTCAAATTCATATTGACCCGCAAGACCAAGAGAAGACCACCTTCACTTGCCCTTTTGGGACGTTTGCCTACCAATGTATGCCTTTCGGCTTATGTAATGCTCCGGGCACGTTCTAAAGGTACATGATGGCCATTTTCCACGACATGATCGAGGAAGGAGGTCTTCATGGACGATTTCTCGGTCTTCGGGGATTCTTTCTCATCATGCCTCTCCAATTTAGACAAAATGCTAAAACGGTGCGAAGACACCAACTTAGTTCTAAATTAGGAGAAGTGCCATTTCATGGTTAAAAAGGGCATTGTCCTCGGCCACAAAATTTCTAAATTCGGGATTGAGGTCGACAGAGCTAAAGTTGATGTTATAGCTAAACTCCCTTATCTGACTTCCGTTAAAGGTGTTCGAAGTTTTTTAGGTCACTCCGGGTTCTATCGTCGATTTATCCAAGATTTTTCTAAAATCGCCCGGCCGATGACCCATCTTCTCGAAAAAGAAACCCCATTTAATTTCTTGAAAGAATGTATTGAAGTGTTTAATATACTTAAGAAGAAGTTAACCAAAGCCCCGATTTTAGTTGCCCCCGATTGGGACCTACCATTTGAAATTATGTGTGACGCTAGTGATTACGCGGTATGTGTAGTCTTAGGGCAACTTAAGACCAAACATTTTCAGCCTATACACTATGCAAGTAACACCATGACGGATGCTCAAGCACATTACACTACTACGGAAAAAGAATTATTAGCCGTGGTGTATGCTTTCGAGAAATTACGGCCTTACTTAGTCTTATCAAAGACCATAGTATATATGTACCACTCTGCTCTAAAGTATCTTCTTGCTAAGCAAGATGCTAAGCCGAGATTGCTCCAGTGGATTCTCCTACTCTAAGAATTTGATGTCATTATTCATGATAAAAAAAGAGCAGAGAATTTTACGGTCGACAACTTATCTAGATTAGAAAATCCTCATCAAGGTGATCTCGAGAAAAAGGAAATTAATGAAACATTTTCTCTCGAGACCCTCAAAATGATAACTTTTCATGGTGATTCTAGTACCCCGTGGTTTGCTGACATTGCAAATTACCATGCGGGGAATTTTGTAGTAAAAAGGATGTCGTCCCAACAAAAGAAAAAATTCTTTAAGGACATTAAGCATTATTATTGGGACGACCCCTACTTGTTTAGGATTTGTGCGGATCAAGTGATTAGATGATGTGTTCACGGCCAAGAAGTAGTTGATAACCTTACGGCTTGCCATAATGGACCCACCGGGGGACATCATGGTGCGAACTACACCGCTAAAAAAGTCTTTGATTCCGGTTTCTATTGGCCGACAATTTATCGTGATGCCCATGACATGGTAAAGTCATGTGACTCATGTCAACGTCAAGGCAAAATCTCGCAAAAGGACGAAATGCCTCAAAATGCAATTTAAGTTTGTGAGATCTTTGACGTATGGGGCATCAACTTCATGAGACCATTCCTGTCTTCTCGAGGGAACAAGTACATTCTCGTGGCCGTCGACTACTTGTCTAATTGGGTTGAAGTAAAAGAGCTACCCACTAATGATGCCCGAGTTGTCGTTAAATTCTTAAAATCTCTTTTTGCCCTTTTTATTAAAAAAAAAAAATTTTGTTTTGGGAACTCCTCGTGCCTACAAAAAGTTGACCCAGTGGTAACTCACTCTTTCAATGACCAATTTGCAAGGTCCATGTTATGTATGGAGTTATGCACCAACATTCTACCCGCATATCACCCCAAAAGTGGATAGGTCTTCAACATGGTTTGAAACGTATCTTAGAAAGGACCGTAGGCGAAAATCATGCTTCATGGTCCGATAAGTTAGATGATGCTTTATGGGCCTTCCGTACCGCTTTTAAAACACCCATCGGGTGCACTCCTTATAAGCTTGTGTACAGAAAGGCTTGTCATCTTCCTATCGAACTTGAACACAAGGCCTATTGGGCCTTAAAACATTGTAATTTTAATCTTAAGTCCACGGGTGATCATCGGAAAATTCAAATGAATGAATTAAATGAACTATGGGATCAAGCCTATGAGAATTCTTTAATCTATAAAGAGAAAACAAAGAGGATTAATGACTCCAAGATTAAGAACCGCGTTTTCAACGTTGGTGATCGAGTTCTTCTCTTCAATTCTCGATTAAAGATTTTCTCAGCCAAGCTCAAAACCCGTTGGACCAGAACATTCACCGTTACTCAAGTTTTCCCTTATGGTACCGCCGAGTTATCTCAAACCGACGGTCCAAACTTCAAAGTGAATGGTCATAGACTTAAACATTATTTTGGAGGGAACATACCACCTATGGTTGTCGCAGATCTCTAAACCTTCCCCATGGACCACTAAATTTAGGGTCGAGTTAGGCTCGTGACTCGGTTAATAAAAACAAGCGCTTCGTGAGTGGAAACCCATGCTTATTCCTAGCAGTAGTATATTAGTATAATATTTGTTAATAAGTGTGATGTGAGGAGGCTCGCCTTTTCCTTTCTTGTGTTTCGTGGTTTGTGTTTTATGTCCAGGATTGCCCGAATTATGAAGACTCTCGTGCTCGTGGTTTTGTCCATCGTTCACTCGATCTTCCATCCTTAGCATGCTTTTATATGGGAATCCAATATCCTAGATTTTATTGATTAATGTTTATCTATTAGAAAAATTAATAAACGGCTTTAGATTTACGTAAGAGACCCTTTTAAACATTAAGGACAATGTTTAGTTCTAGTATGGGAGGGGGGTATCTTTCGATTCAATCTTACTTGCATTTTCCTTGTCTTCACGTAACCCCATTTTACCACAAAAAAAACCAAAAGTATGTGATTTTATGCCAAAATTAAAAAAATTTCAAAAATAGAATATGTGTTTTGACACTTAGTTTTGTCTTTTTGAGAATAAATTTTGACTTGATCAAGCATACTGCGCTCTAGCTTGCCCTTTAACCTATATAAATGAAAAGTTTTGCTAGTCTTTTATACATGAAGCTTTAAAACGCGAATTCTAGCTTGGAAAAATCAAGAGTTTGCAAGTTTCCATAATAGACTTTAAATATGCAAAGTTTGTTTTTATTAGACTAAACATTCGCGGATCTTTTTATTAATGATTTTAAATTTGCGAAGAACAAGAAATGATAGAGTTGAATATAAGTTGAGATGCTAAAACATGGAGTAGTTGGATCTCTTTACAGCTCATAGAGGTTAATTGTGGCTTTTTGCTCCCATCAGCTTAATAAACGTTATATATTTGTAAAATAAATAAAGTTGCTTTGGTTTTTGTGATTCTTAGTTTAGATCACTTCATAGAGATTCCTTCTGGTGAAAGTAAGGTACACATTGAGGTTTTGTCAGTGTTGTGGGGAAATAGGTTACCGATTCCTGATGGCTCGCTACCGTTGTCTAGGTAGTTAAAAGACCACAGGACTTGAAATTTGGCTAATAATAATAATAATAATAATAATAATAATAATAATAATAATAATAATAATAATAATAATAATAATAAATGGTCATGGTTCGCTCGCATCTCGATGTGATATCTTCTTAAAGGGTGGAGGTAATAATAATACTAATAAGAATTGTGGGCTGATAAAAGTTTACTGTCTCTGGTCGGTTCGCTGTCGATGTGGCAGTCTTCAAAAGAAGGCCCATAGTAAACATAATAAATCCGAGACTGATAAAAGTTTGTTGCATCTGGTCGGTTCGCTCCCGATGTTACAGCCTTTTAAAAGGTT
The DNA here is from genome assembly GCA_026074375.1 of Tanacetum coccineum. Lineage (NCBI taxonomy): Eukaryota > Viridiplantae > Streptophyta > Magnoliopsida > Asterales > Asteraceae > Tanacetum > Tanacetum coccineum. The sequence continues at coordinate 76,316 of BQNB010003273.1, forward strand.
GAGGATCTCCTGGTCGAAATAATACTCCTGGACCATGGTCGGCTCGCATACCGATGTGGAAGTTGTTTAAAGGATCAGGAGGTTTAATAATGTTGCTATAATAATAATAATAATAATAATAATAATAATAATAATAATAATAATAATAAAGCCAAAATTCAACTCCGGGGTTATCTAAATAAAGCCTCCGTCTCTGGACTCGTAGTTGAGTTGTTTCGGATGAAATAAAAAGCATAACCCCTAAATCATGTCAAATTATAACCTTAATGTGGACCTTATTCTCATCATATCGTCTCTTTAGGAAAGGATTTCAAACTAATTATGGTCTAAACCGGGTTTCTTTATATAAATAAGGACTTAATTTATTTGTCGTCAATAATAATAATAAAATCTTTAGAGGATTTAGGAATAAGGGAGCGGAAAGTAGTTTTGCGTACACAATTTGCATCTATGAGTAGTGTTAGCATTTTAACTTGTATTTAACAATGATTTCATTTTTAAGCTTGGCTTGGGGCGGGTGAAAAATCAACGACGATGAATTTATCCTTTTAGTGTTTCTTGTTCTGTGATCCTTAAAGTTATAAAAAAATTAATAATGATGACAATAATAAGTGTTTGCATATATATAAAATTGGTAAAACAGGGCTTTTTAAACTAGTAATTTCTTAATCCCCCTTGATGAACACTTAGCTACTTTTCGAGGTAACTAGTCTAAGAGGGTTGAAATTTTTAGTTTTCTATGTGTGTACATAACATTGCGTGAGGACACGAAAATAGCGTAGTATGGGGGATTTTAATATGTGCTTAAACACATATCATTTATTTCTTAATATTAAGCTAAAAAGGCCAATAATGAACGAAAATGACATAAAAATACATTGTATTCGTTTGTATTGTAAATTGTGTCTTTCAGGTACGGATATTCAATAAAAGGACAAAAAAAGGCTAAGCAGACAAAACCGAGCACGTGAATGGAATGAGCGCAAGAAAATAAAGTCGAAGGCATATTCATCCTTAATGGGCCAACCCGTACCCATTTATTGGGCCGGGTCTGCCCATAAAGCCTTGAAATAATAAACTTAGCCCATATTTAAAACCAAAAGCCCAAATCCATTCCATATCCTATTCCTGGCCCAAGTTATAAAAGTAAAATCCCACGTCCAAAGTCATTATCCAGTCAAACCTTATTTAACCTGGTCATAGTTACTGTTCATCGTCCTCCTCCCTCCCGTTTTGTTTTAACTGCAATGAATTAGTGACAGGTTAAAATTTTCTTCACTCCACACGCTTAAATAACATCTTCTAGAAGGACAACGTGGTGGGTCTGACACCAAACCCAAGCCACGTTGGCAATCCCAATCAATGCCATTGGAGGAGGATAGCTGGCACATGATCCAAGGGTTTTGATTGATTGATTTAGACGCGATTATGAATCAAGGGCCATGATTGAAGCTCAGGATGCTCCTCCAAGACCTAGAAGCTTCCTCTCATTGCTATAAATAGAGCCTCCTCAACACACAGCGGGGAGAGTAGTTTTTAATCTAAATGTTTCTTAGTCGTTTTAGCTTAAATTTAGCTTATCGCCTTTTCATTATTGTATTTTCATTTAAAAAGTATTGTAAACGTTTGATTATTAATAAAAATTGCAGTTTCATTTATATTGTGTTAGTTTGAATTCTATTTTTACTATTATATAATCTAGCTTAAAATATGTTTTGAGATAATCTAATAAGCAATAAGCTCTCATTACTAGAAAAGCTAATACTTATTCAGTTAAGTTAGCTTATAGCTTAACTGAATAAGCAATGCATTCAAATTCACCAAAATAAACTTGAATAAACCAGTTGGAAGATAAGCCAGATCTGGAAGGGCTTATAGGGCTTATTAAGAGCTTATTTATAAGCTAGCTTGTAGATCTAAGCTCTAAAGAGCAATTTAGATCCCTGTTTAGCTGGGATCAAGGTACAATCTCTTATTTTACTTCTTAGCTTATTTACTTGTTCAACTTATCATACTGCTTATCTGCTTATTTCTGTTGCTTAGTTGTGCTCATTTAATCTTAATCTAGCTTAATATGCTTAGATATTAGCTTAGAATAGTGTAGTTTTAGTCTTATATGAATCTGTCAATTTATTAGTCATAAATAGCTTATTAGTATAGTTTATTGATAAGTGCTTATTTTTCATATGTTTTTGCTTATTTGTGTTTTATTATCTTAGTTCTCAATCAATTAATGCACTTTAAAGCTTTTTAAAGTCTGTTTTAGTTTAAATTTAGATTTTCATTATCTAAAGGGGTGTTTGGGTTAAGGACATTTATCATGGTAAATTCAAGTAAAATCTATTTTTGGTTCCCAAGTCAATTTTTATAAGCTCTAAATTAGTCTTAAAGCTAGTTTTTATAAGCTTAAATTCAGTTTGTTAAGATTTGAAGTTTGATTTATCTATATTCTAGGTCTGCTAGTTTAAAAGATGACCAAACTCCTTATTTGTGTGATTCTACTTTAAGTGTAGTCGGTTACCTGAGCATCAATTTACATCTGTTTTTGAATTGTTGGTCTTGGGGAAAACTTTTTGCGCATTTTAGAACAATAATCAGTCAAGCATGTTGTCCATGGTCTAGTCCTAAAAGCTTAATTGTGCAGAAATTTTGAGGTAGATTTCTAGCTTAACTTTTGCTAAATTTGATCTCTTTTAGCTTAATGTAGTCTAGTGTCAATATGTTTTAAGTTGTTAAATGGTTATAAGTAGTTTTTGAGTATTAAATTTAAGATTAAAATTGTCATTTTATCTTTAAAAAAAGGCAAATTTAAGTAGTAGTCTGCCATTTTAAGTTTGTCTATTTTAGTTTATTTCTTTATTTTATTTGCTTATTATTAGCTTATTTGAGTTATTAGAGGTTAGGTCTTTATCTGTTTTTGCTTTTTGGCTTTTTCTGAGTGCTTATTGGTCCTTAAAATTCAGCTTAAAAAGTTAAAAAAACTCCTTTTTACCTCCTTGTGAGCCAACTGTCTTAGTACCTTTTTGGTGCTTTTCAGTTTATTCAATTTGCTTATTTCTAGTTAAAAGAGCTTATTAGGTTAAGGTTTAGATCTTTTTCAGCTTTTTAGTTTTCAATTCAGCTTAATGGCCATTTTAAGAGCTTAAAAAGCCGAAACAGTTTCGGCTAGTTTTCAAGTTTTAAAAAAAGCAATACTGTCATTTTAATTGAGCCGTTTCTAGCTTAAAAATAAGTTTTAGAAAAAGATGTTTTATCAAAAGTGCTCATTTTAGCTTAAAATTTAGCTTTTCAAAAAGAAAAATAAAATAATTTTTTTTTTCAAAGAGGAAGTCACAGAGTTCGAACCTGTGACATTCCCTTTATAACACACACACCTTATCACTGCCCTTGGGACTTTTTCAGTTAAACCATTGCACCATTTATTTCTTATACGTTTGTTATGTTTTAGCTTAATCAGCTTATTTGATTTTTATCAGTTAAACCATTGCACCATTTATTTTTTAAACTGTTTTTCTTTGTAAACCTTTATTATTAGATCAAGAATTTTTCAGAATTTTTTCAAAATTTTCAATTTTCATTTAATATTTTTAATTGAATTTTTAGTTTAAAAAGCTTAAAAATGAGTTTTAAAAATAATAAAAATGGAAAAAAAGAAATATTCTTTTTCTTAAGATTGATTTTATCATTTTAGTCTAATAGATTTGAATTTTGAGTTTTTAGAGTTTAACTTGCTAATTTTTAGTTTATCCGTTAGTCCGTTAGTCGTTAATTAATCGTTAAGTGCTTAATTGTCGTTAGAATTTAATTGTGCCTCTAATTCTAGTTTAGCGTGCCTTTTTATTTGCTTCCCTTTACGTATTTAGTATTAGTAACCCAATTCCAAAAATTGATTATTCAATTACACGATCACAAACCAAATCGAGATTTTTATTTCACACTTCGTCGGGATACGACATCTAGGAGATAAAATATTGTTTGTCCTTAAGCAATTTTATATAAAACGGGATTCACTCTATACTATTACTATTTGAGATATTTAGTTATATATAGTTATTATATATATACTAAATTATCAAACCAATCCCCAGCTGTAATTTCACCTGCTTGTGTTATAAATAACTGTTCAGAAATCAACGAGTTTGATGAGCCTAGAAACCTAGAAGAGTTGCTTATGAGTGATGACATAAATAGGGATTTAGGTAGTTTCCTCAAAGATAATGATTTGTTACCTGACTTGGAAAGTCAAGATACAATGTCCCTTTTACCCCCAGTGTCAGCTAGACTTAATGATGATTCTAGTGGAATGTTCTGTAATCCTAATAGTAACTCGAGCATCAGTTTGGATAACTTTGTCAAGATGAATGACATATGGGATAACCTGGATCTTGGGGACTTGACTAACAAAGAAACTAATTCTCCTATTAAACCCGAATTTTTAAGCAGTGGAAATATAATCCATCTCTATAGCACATATAACCTTCAAATCACTTGCAAAATAGGGTTTGTGAACTTTGATCCTTACATTGAGCCACAATCTTCTTTTAACATTATGTATCGAAAAGCTTATAACTCTATCATGAAACATGAACTTGTATACACAAGGAACAATTTGGTAGGGTTCGCTAGCGATTTGCATGTGTTTACCGGGGGTCATTAGTTCTTTATTCATTTCATCAGTCTTGAAAACATCAATGAATTTGTAGAAAAAGGGTTAACCAAAGTTCTATTTGTACAACCTTTCAAAGAGCATGTTGGGATTGTAGAAGACCGGGTTAAAGGAGTCCTTTGGTTCAAAATCAGATATGACAAAACCATATTTAATATGCCTCGTGCCAAAGAAAGATTTGGTAAGTTAACAGTAAGACAACATAATACAATGGGACCCCTTTTAAAAATTAGTGACGAAGATAAGTCTAGGGGAATCTATCAACCTTACCAAAAGATAAAAAGGTTCTACTAAGGGTGCCTTGAGTTAGGCAAAGAATACAATCATGATCAGGAGGTTATTGATTTTGATTAAAAAAGGGTATGCAATGTAAAGTGGGCTTGAGTCTAACTTAAAGACTCATTAATAAACAAAAGTGCTTGTCGGGAGACAACCCGTGTTTTTATCAATAAATTTCATTTTCCGCATATTAGTTGGTTTGCATGTTTTACTTTATTTTGTAGGTTAAAATAGCTAGAAGGCAACTTTCGAGACTGACTCGACCTATAATTTTGTGGTTGATTTGTTGATTTAGCAGAAGGTACGGCATGGTTACATCGTAATCTATTCAATTACGACATAAACCTTCTTATGGTTACGCCGTAAACTTATAAACTAAAATTTTAAAATACCACATGCTTACGACGTAACCACCAGAGTTACGCCGTAACCTCTTTCTGAAAAACCTTAAAATAAAGATTAAACGCATTGCTAAACGTTGTATATCTAAATGAACTTTATGGGTATGTTCTCTGGAAACCCTCACGAGACTTCACTCGTCTACTTGGGCTACCAAGTGGTTTAAAAGGCTTGTTGCATATGCTAAATACAACCGTGATTCCTACGAAAGTGAGTTAGGTTTGTATTTCTTGTATATTTCTCTTTGAGCGATTTTACGCTGTTAGTTTATTTTAGTGATCTCAAGGGAATATGAGCTTGCTTAAGATGGAGATTTTTGGAATTTCTGCGTCGGCTTATTACATTTCATATGTTCAGAAGCAAAGCTCAAAGGAGTTTCTTGTTCTAATTCTACCCTTCCTGTTTATTTCATTTCTTTAATGTACAATAGGGACATTGTACAAAACAAGTGGGGGGGGTAGGAGTAGAATTATCACTTGACCTATTCCTGCCTTCGATTTCCTAGTTTTCTTTGAAAAATAGTGCCAATTTTAATGTTTTTCTTACTAAACTAGAACTAATCTTTGTTGAATGTACATTACCCTTTATTATTACTTGGTGAGGTTTAAGCCTGATGTTCTATTTTCATCTCTTTACACAAAAATATACCAAAATATTGAGTGTGACGGTAGTATTATAGGCTTTAGAACTTGGCATGTACATCATTTTGAGACCTAATTGATTAGCAGTAATAGATGGTTCGAGAAGGCAACATTTAGGAGTTTACCCAAATAGCCATTATGTTTGTGTTTATCGACTCGTTACACTGACTTGCCGACACGCCGTGTTAAAAACCCTTTTGTTGCACTCATCATTAGTACAAGATACCCCTAGATCACCCTTGTTGAGCCAGTCTATGTTTTCACCCATTATTATATGTTTCGTTACACCATTTCACCTTAGCCAACCCTATAGTCTATATTTATCCTTGTGTTGAAATTTCTGGCTACCTAAATCTATGGTTTAGGAAAATGGTTCGAAGATTGGCACGTACTTTAATGATACATCATTTTGATCATGGAAGACCCTCAGGTATTATCACTTTTGATACTATTTATCTCAAGTGGGGGATATGTTATATGTTATGTCCTGGAGTATAATAAAAATAAAAAAATAAAAAGGTGGTGCAACTATAATATTGATACAACTCCTGATGTTGGTTACGTGTTATAAAACTAACTAAGTAAAAAGGTGGTCAACTATAAGCAACTAGGTGATTTTTTTTATTTTTTGGGGATGGTGCAACTATAAGCCATCCAAACTTGTAAAGGGGTGGCAACTAGAAGCCACCTAGTAAGATGGTTTAGCATGTCTCCATAAGATCCTCATCATGCTAACCCATATTGATGATAAGATCAATTTTGCACTCGAAACTTGGACTATGGGAATGGACAGTAGCCGGTTATGGATACCTTAGATTATATATGACTATTTTTTTTTGTTCTATCTTACACATTTAAATGTGTATTCCCATCTCTATCCTATCCCTTTAAATCACCCAATAAACGTGTGTTTTCACACCATGTTACCTTAAGAATTGGTTTAGACCCTAACTCTAACTGGGGGGGGGGGGGGTTGCAATTTGTGTACGGCCCCAGCTTATGATAAATACATGTTAAGACTTTCAGTTGAGCGATCACACCATAAATGAAACACTTAAACTATTGAGATTTGAAGTGAAATTTTGATCCCCTTTTTCGTAGTGTGTTCGTCTTGATTTTTCTAGCATAAGTCTTCTATAGATTCATTTCTTTTAGTTAAATCAGAAAAATATTTTATATAAACTATTCTAACAGGTATACTTGAGGGCAAGCAGAAGTCAAATGGGGGGATATTTGATAACATCATATATTTGATACTTTTTAGGGTCAATTTCCCCACAAAAATACTTGCAATTGTCTTATAAATACTTAAATTCGATACATTTACGGTTATTTCGTTGTTTTCAAGGAAAATGAAAGTATGCGACAAGAAACACTGGAAATGGACGAAAAAAATGAAGATAATATGGATTCTTATGAGACGTTACGGCGTAACCCCTATGACAGTGTTATGCCATAACATAATTCAAGCAAGACATGTCAGCTTACAACATTATGGCGTAACCATACGAAAGGTTTACGCCGTAACAGTGTTATTATAGAAGGATGACTTATCTGAGTCAGCATTACGGCGTAACGGGTCCTTTTGATTACGCCATAATATATTTAAGCTTGTAATATGGAAAGGACGCTTCATCACTTTACAACATAACACCTCATATTGTTATGCCGTAAATTATTTGAAACCTATAAATAGAGGCCTCATTCAGACACTTTGATATCAACCATTCTATTGCAGTTCCAAGGGGCGAACAAGGCCTCCATAGCTAGAAGAATTCCTCCAAAAGTCCAAGGGAGATCACACTTATCTTACTTTTGAATTTAATCGTTCATAAACCACTTATGTGATAATTATGAGTTTTCAATCCATGATTACCGTGATTAATTCTTGCTATGTTTTTTCTATGAGCGGATAAGCAATTCAAGTGCTGGCCTAGACATGAATTTACTATCATTATAATGTTTGTTTCCTGTTAGATTATGGTTTTGTTAGATATCCTTTGACTATTATGTACCCCTGGGTTTTGGAAGTATTGTGAGTGGTTTAGATCATGTTAATCCTATTATTAGATTACCAATTGAACATGGGATTAGTAGGGGTACTAAGGTAGGTTTGGAACCCTATCGAATAGTGTAGGAACTAACCAGTTTACCGCCTCTATCGCTTAATATACTTAAAAAGTACAAGAACTCTTTCAAAGAGGGTTAATAATATGTATAGGTTATTAGACTAGTTTTTGGGATAGTTAGGGTTAATCACTAGGACCTGGTTGCCCTACCTTCGTAACTTTTGAGGGATTCGGGATCGCAGGAATTATAGGACAGACTAAATATATATATCCAGGTCTGTCGAATTTAGACACCACTAATGAAACCATGGTGTAACATTGCACAAGAAAACGTAGTTATAACAATACTAATGAAATGGCTAGGCTAGCATGCCTTTCTCCTTGATATCTTCTATCACTTTTAATTTTCATAAATCAACTTCAAACCATTTTCAAACGTGACAATTCAAATTAAAACTAATTGACACTTAGCTCTTGGGATGACCTCGGATTTACCATTTTGTACTACTGACGATCGGGTTCTCTTCATGTTAGTGCGTTTGTCAGGTGAATCGAGTTTTATAAATTTAAAACTTGAACAAAATATATTTTAAAATAAAATACGCATCAAGCAGTTGCAGAACAGACATTAATTGAAGACTTATCGAATATGTCTACTGAAAACAAAGCTCATTATAAAGAAGAAAAGGAAGCAATTCATATGCTCTTGACCGGAATAGGGGATGAAATCTACTCACTGTTGATGCGTGCAACACAGCTCATGAGATGTGGGTAGCCATTAAAAGGCTACAGTAGGGTGAATCTCTCAATGTTCAAGATGTCAAGACTAATTTGTTTTGGGAATTTGGTAGATTTACTTCACGAGATAGATAGTCAATTGAATAATACTACTCCAAGTTTTACAAGATGATGAATGAAATGGTAAGAAATAACCTGCATGTGGCTCAAATGCAAGTGAATGTTTAGTTTCTTCAACAACTTCAACCAGAATGGTCAAGGTTTGTGATAATTGCTAAGCAAGCTTATAAACTAGACGAAGTATCATATCATACGTTATTTGACATTCTAAAACACTATCAAAAAGAAGTTAATGAAATATGTGCTAAGAAGATAGCTGGGAATGCTAATCTACTAGCACTTGTTGTTGCTACTCAACAATATCCATATCTTTATTATCAAGCACCAGAACCTCAAAGATCATATGCACCTGCACCAAAACAACATTCTTCCACCAGATCTAATGTTTCTACTAGACATAAAAGCAAGGAGATAGCGAAACCAACCACACCTCCATCTGAGTCAGCTTTTGAAGAAGATAGTGATCCTGAACAAGCTCAAAAGGATAAGGAAATGCATAAAAAATTGGCACTCATTGCAAATTACTTCAAGAAGCTCTACAAACCTATCAACAACAACCTAAAAACCTCCTCAAACTCCAGAAACAAGAATGTGGATACTTCTCCATGATATGTGAAAGACAAACAGACTGGTTAGTTTGGGAATCAAAGGACAGTGACTGTTGCTAGGGTTAGGGAGACTATAGGTAAGTCAGGTAGTGTAGCAGACTGAGATACAGTGTTTTAATTGCAAGGAATTTGGTCATTTCGCTAAGGAGTGCAGGAAACCAAAAAGGGTAAAAGATTACACGTATCATAAAGAGAAGATGTTGTTATGCAAACAAGCTGAGAAAGGTGTTCCATTACAAGAAGAGCAAGCTGATTGGCTAGAGGACACGGATGAAGAGATAGATAAATAAGAATTGGAAGCATATTACAGCTATATGGCAAAGATTCAGGAGGTTCCTACTGCAGACTTAGGAACTGATACTAAGCCATTGGAAAAAGGTACAATACGATGCTAAATATAATGTGTTTGCCAATGAGAGATAGCATTATGAGCAACCTGAATCAATTAATAACACATGTGTAGTGGAAAAGGTTGATAGTAATGTCATTTCTGATTCACCGAGTATGTTTGTTAATGTTATTCAGACTAACCAAAATGCTAAAGAATGTGATTATGAGCGTGTTGCGCTTGCTAATTTAATTGCAAATTTAACACTTGATACTAAAGAGAACAAAAATAGTCTAAAGCAATTAAAGAAGGCAAACACATCACTTACTCAAGAATTGAAAGAGTGCAAATCTACTCTTGGGGTGACTAATAGAACTCTAGGGGAGTCTAATAGTACTCGGGATAGCTGTCTAATTGCACTTCAAAACAAAGAGATTAAGCTTGAGAAGTACAAGACTTACCTTAATCGTACAAATGAATATGACACACTTGAACGTAAGTTTCAAACAGTATTAGCTCAAAAAGAAAATAACATAAAAGAAGGTTTGAAAGTAAAAGCATATGAAATTTCTGTTGTCAAAAAGGAACATAATGAGTTAGTCAAACATAGTCTTTTAATAAAATCACGTTACAAAGGTCTTGTCAAAGAGAAAAATAAGGTCATAAAGGATTTGAAACATAAGGAAGAAAACGATATTGACAAAATGATTACAATGGAAAAGCAATTAAAGTTTTTGAACAAAATTGTTTATAAACGAAATCAGTCAATTTAAACCATTCATAAATTAGCTCCTAAAGGCTCAACATATAATGGAAGACCAACTTTAGCAAACCCTATGTACCTCAAGAAAGCTCCATCTGAAAAGCCATGTTTGTATGAGATCCCATATGACACATCTGATCCAGCAAACAAATTTTCCCCTGATATGGAAGATACCTTAACTCTTAAACAAGCAAGTAGATCAAAATTGAATAAAGACATAGTGTAACCTTACAACTACACAAAGCAAAACAATCTTTATGAAATTTTTAAACCACCTACACAAGAATATCTTGATCAGGTGGCACGTGCAAATGAAATTTGCAAAAACATGTGGAGAAAATCTTTTGTAAAAACAAAGCCAAATATTGTCAAAAACATAAATTTTCTACCTACTCAAAAATCACTAAGCAAGAGTAGAAAAGCTTACTAAGTAATGACTCATAACATAAATCATTTCAAACTAATTTGCGATCAAGCTTAGAGAAAACATGTTGTTGATGAATTTTGTGCCCCAACTACTAAAGATATGTCCATTCTTGTGGAAACTTGTTTGACGCCTCTTGCAAGAAAGACAAAAAATGATAGTTTCAAATTGGTTCATGAACTTAAACAAGAGATGTTTGCAGATTTATAGTACGTCCAATCCCTTAAAAAAGAGATTGATGAACTTGAATGAGACAAAGCTGAGTTTTCAAACATTTATGATCTACCTCTCCAAGAGTGTGTCTCAAAGGATGTTATGTGTTCTTATTTGCATTCTTTATCTGATTTAGATGCATATAATGAATTGCAATGTCTGTATCTTTATAAAATCAAAGAATGTGATTATCTTGTAGAAAAGCTTTCTAAAAAACTGAATCTGTCAATAAAGAAGCTTATAATGAGCTCTTATGAAGTTTTTATAAATTAAAAAAACATTTGATTTCTCTTGAACTTGCTTTACAAAATTGTAAAGAAAAGTTTAAAAATGACACAGTTTATAAGAAAAAGCATCAACTGTATTTCTAAAAGAACGTGACCAATATTTTGAAATACAAGATTTGAAAGCTCAACTACAAGATAAAAACATTTCCATAAGTGAGTTAAAGAAACTCATTGAAAAGTGTAAAGGAAAATTTGTGCAAACTAAGATTGATAAACCATATGTTGTTCGACAACCAAATGCTCTCAGGATTCTGAAACCATTAGTTTTAGGCAAACTGACTATTTTTCGGACTCTTTTAAGAGGAAAAGCTTTTCAAAGACAAAGTTGGTTACTAAAACTAATGTGTCAGAGGGTTTATCAAAACCAGTCACTACTCAAAATTTACATCAAACTGCAAGTCAAGCTGTAAGAAACACGAATGTAATTAAATTAGGAATGTATCAAATCCACACTAGGTCAACACAAAATAGATCACCACTGTTGCCTCAGACTTCTAGGAATACTAATCCTCACGTGTCTACCTCTACAAGAGTAACTCACAAGACTAGTGTTAGCAGACCACCGCTTAAGAGCACTCAAATGAAAGATAAGGTCGTGTAAAACAATAGTCAAGTGAAGTTTAAGAAGACTGAAGTAGAAGACCACCATACGATTACTAGTATTTCTAATAAAACAAAGTCGGTAACTGCGTGTAATGAAAGTTTAAAGTCCAAAACTTCAAATCTTAATGTTGTTTGTGCTACTTGTGAAAAATGTGTCTTTAATTCGAATCATGATGCTTGTGTTTCTAAATTTATCAATGACATGAGTGCTAGAACTAAGAAGCCTAAAGTAGTGCCTATTAGTGCTAGAAAACCCGTAGTAAAAGCAAACAAATCTGTTGCAACACCTCTAAGAAAATAGTTGCATCAGAATCCACTATCTAGAAATCTAAGAGTTACTATAGGATGCTTTATGAGAAAACTAGTAAGGCATGGAAATGGAGGATAGCACAAAAATGCCCATCAAGATATAAATGGGTTCCTAAGACAAAAATGAAATCGGTGCCTAAAGTTAGGAAAGAAGATGTGAACACAAGTATTAGTATAACAATAGATAAATACTTTAGGATCCAATTTGTCAAATGTTCCATTGTCCTCTAATACTCTTGCAGATTGTGCAACTCATCTTATTCATTGTTGACTTTGGACGCACCAAGCATATGACGGGAAACCTCAAGCTACTGTGCAACTTCGTTGAGAAATTTCTGGGTACCGTTCATTTTGGAAATGATCAATTTACTCTAATTCTTGGTTACGGGGATTTGGTTTAAGGAAATATCATGATCAAGAGGGTTTATTACATTAAAGGCCTCAATCACAATCTCTTCTCGGTTGGTTAATTTTGTGATGCGGATTTGGAGGTTGCTTTCTGGAAATCTACTTGTTTTGTTAGCACTAGTACAAATCTGGGATTTCGTCACACATGCTGTTTTTTGAACGGCCACACAGTCATATATTTATGTGACTAAATGTACCATAATAAAATAAACAGCCACACTTGAACTCATTTTGTATGACCATTTCGGAATTTCATTGTCACACATTTAAATATTTATGTGACTAGAGGTAACTGGTAATTTTTTGTTCATTATTTAGTCACTTATAATTTGGGACGTGTGACAGATACAAATAAGTTTGAAACATTAGTCACACTATATATATACATATGTGACAAATATATGTCACATATTTGAAACAGTGTGACCAAAATCCATATAGGTCACATGAAGAAATTTTGTGATGGGCTAAATCATATTGACAATTTTGTCATCACACATTATTTAAAAGTGACTGTTATTTTTTTCTTAATATTTAGCCACATATGAATTTGAAATGTGTGACAACCAAAAAGTAAGTTTGAAGCATTAGTCACGATATATATTTAAAAGTGACAATATATGTCACACACTTGAACACTTGGCTGCCTCTATTTGCCTTTATTTTTCACCAAAAAATTAAACCTTTTGATAATTTCACTCAAAAAATTTGATTTCCCTTCTAAAATTTAACAAGCCGTATGAATTATCCCTCCATCTTTTCTAAAAAAATTGAAACTTTTTCCCAAAATTTCATACCCCCACTCAAACATGGAGCCGATTTACAGACACTCACAAACACTCGATTTCAAACTAGTTTCAAGTGACCGATGGGTACTCATTACTACAAATCATTTGTTAATGTAATCTTTATCTATATAAAGATCCAGTACAAAGAATTGAATTGTTAGTATTTATGACTCAGTCTGTATGACTTGCCTGTTATCCAATATTTCACATCCAAAACCATTCAATATTCCACATCCAAAACCATCAAAGCTGTATGACTTGCCTGTTATCCAATATTTCACATCCAACACCATAAGATCAAAGATTGAATATCTGTGCCTGTCATTCAATATTAATTCAATCATGAATTTTTTATTGTGAGGTAGGCACTAACCCTAATTTTCATCCAATATAGTCTTAATTTTTATTAATTTTGAGTATTTTGTTGGACTAAAGCATATCAAGTTTGTTGTCGGTGACGCCCAATCTATTTGGTAGAAACTAGAAGATGAATGTTGTTTTAGAGGCTATCCAACAGGTACAACTCCACTAGACATCACATATTTGGTTTTGATGTCTATACGAATTCCAAACTAAAGTTTTTTTTTTTAGTTTTTTTGTTTATATTCAAACTTGTGTCGGGTGTTATTAGTAAGTGTGTGCAAGCTTATGGCTTATGAACCATAAGTCGAAAACCACATGAACCATTTGCATCAGTTGCATTCCTTACTAAACTTTTTTATAGCAACCATTTGCACTCACTTACTTTTATATAGCAAGCTTATGGCTTATGTGGTTTTCGGCTTATGGTTCATAAGATCACTTTTTGTGTCTTATTTTGAAACTTTTTGGCTTATATAAACACAAATATCTATACACTGATGCATAATCCAGAATCTAAAACGGGTGGGTTTATGGGCTCAAATGAGTGTGGGTTATAGGATTCGAAATGGGCCGGTTTGGGAGCCGAAATGGGGGCATTTGGATGCTTTTGACCCAAAGTCATATGAAGGTGTTTTCTTAGGATCTGGTATGCGTTTAATTACACATACCTTTTACCTTTAAAATCGACCCTAAACGACCAAAAACGCACATAAAATGCCATAAATATGCAATGTTTTTATGTTTGTTGTGAAGGTACGGATATTCCACTAAGGATGAAAAATCAAGAAAAAATAGACAAAATCGAGCGGAACGGAAAAGCGTGGAAAAGCCCAAGTCAAATCGAAGCCAAAGTCAACAAAAGTTAAAAAGTCAACCCCGACGAAGTCAAAAACCAACCAAGAGAAGCCAAATCCTAAAGTTGTAAAACAAGGATGAAAACTACAAGGGGTGGAATTGATATGTAGTGATATTATAACTTTGGGGGCGGATCTCTGCTAAAACCCTAATGTTATATAACATAGGGACTAAGTTTGCAATACAATTATAAAGATTGGGGGACCAAACCTGCCATCCCCCAAACTTTCACTACACCACAAAGGACTGAACTTGAAATAACACAAATCACATTAAGGGGCTAGTTCTGCCAACCTACAAAATTGTCAACTACACAAGGACTAAGTTTGCAAAGAACATATACAAATTGGGGGACTCTTTTTGCCATTTACCCAAACCTTCACCCCTGCCTTTTATAACACTCTTTCCCGCCAAATTCAAAGCCCAAACCCTGTACATCCCTTTCACGACCCACGTGTACTGTTCATACCCTGCACATACCTCACTAAATCCTCGCCCCACTGCAAAAACCCTTACCCACCTTCACAAACCCAAAGGACATGTGGCATCCCAACAGACATCCATTTGGACATCGGAAGGTAGACAAGAGATCAATGGTTTGGATATTTGGCTTGGAGGACAAGGCATTTCAAGGGCAAGATGGTTTTTTCTTCCTTTGCAAAGAAAAAACAACAAGCACATAAACAATGAAGGATCTCAGCCTATATTTAAAAGAGAAGACAGAAATTGATGAGGGGAGAAGAGTAGTTTTAATTTTAGTTGTATTTTTTTATGTCTTTAAATTATGTTTTTAATTCTGTCTTTTTCATTTAAGCATTTGTAATCTTTTTAATGAAGCTCAAGTTTTAAGTTTTTATAAAAAATGTCATTTTCTTTATATTACTGAATCTGTTAATCCTAGCTTATATCAGTGTTATTGTTTGTTAAAGTTGTCTTATTGATGCTTATCATTGTTATATGTAATCCTGTTCTGCCTTAAAACAGCTTAACCAAGTTTAAAAATAGTAAACTGCCCTTTTAAGGGGTGTTTGGCACAAGTGGTCAAACGGGTCAAAATAGTTTGTTAAATAGTTTGGGTCACTTGTCTACCTTCAACAAGCATTTTTAAGTTGATTCACTCAGTTTTCAAAAAGTTTTATGGTCTTTGAGTTTGTTTTAAGTGTTGTCTAAAAGATGTCCAAACCTGTGATTTGAAAATCTTTTCAAACTGGTTTTAATTTGATTTTTGCTAAAAGTTGCTTTAAGGTTGTTTTTAGGACTCTATGTCATGGCTAAATTCAGTAGAGTAAGGCATAGTTTAGTTTTTATTTGACCATGTTGTTTTGAGTCAAAATTTGTCCAAGTCATTTTAAGTTTAACAAGCCCCTTTTTCAATCTCTCTTTTGGTCTAGTTAATGTATGTTTTAGATGCTGAAATTGAAAACATAAGCTGTTTATAGGGTAAACTCCATCTGTTTTTAACTCTATTCTCAATTTGAGCTTATTTTAAAGCTTATTCTTGGACCAGACTTTAAGCCCCTTGAAAATGCCAAGTAGGCTCCCCTGGTGCAAACTGTCCATGTTTGAGTTCTTTTTTTAACAGCTTATTTGCCTCTATTATTTTGTTTTTGCATTTTAGAAAGCCCTTAAGGCCTTCTTTAAGCTCACATAAGCCTTTTAGTCCCAAGGATCACTTAAGGTACTAAAATAAGCCTAGCAGTATTAACTTCTTCACCCAAAAGCAGTACAAACTCCAAAATTTTGTATTACTTAAAAATAACTTCACACAATCTCTCTTTCTGTTTTGAAGCTCACATTTAATCTCTCAATTCTTTTGGCTCACTTTTCACTCTGTCTGTTTTTCACACATCTCTCTTTCTGTTTTTAAGCTCACCAATTCTCTCTATTCTTTTTGGCTCACCAATGACACAAAAGTATAGTTTTTGGCAAACTACGCCATTATCGGATTTGCTGAGTCTTTACCAATAGTGTTTGCTTTGGACTAGCATTGCTTCATTGTTAAATACATGGTGATTGATTACCATATGTTTTGTGTGTAAATACTATCAACTATACAAACGGATTTGAGAAGTCTTTACCAGGAGCCGTTTGCTCTGGACTAGTCAATTCTTTGTTGTCTATGAGACATGGTGAACTGATGGAATTTGTTGTGTGGGTGGAAAACCAAACTTTGGTTGAGAACTCAAACAAATTCTCTCCTCAAAGAAATGGCATAATTGAGTAACCAATTTACACTCATTGCTTATCGAAAGAGTTAGCTCAAAACCAAGAAAAACATAATCTAACTATTTTTCTTGTGTAGCAGATTCAAATGTTCCTAACAGGCATTAACAAATGAGACCATAAGAAATAACTAGCAGTTCTAACCTTTAAGTAAACAGTTTTGACAAATAGTTTTAAATATAACTAGCAGTACTAATTATAACTAGCAATATTAATTTTACAAAGATTCTTAACAGTTATAAAATTTACCTAACTTTAAAAAAAAAACAACGAGATATAGGCATTAGGGATTTAGCATTCAATACTTGAGACCAAGTTTGAAACCTATGCATCAAAACCTTTGTAAGATGATCTCGCTACCATTATGTTCAGTGTCAATCTTAACTATTTTGAATTAACTTTTTAGCATTGCAGTCTCTTATAAAATGATGCATAATCTCTATATGTTTTGTTTTAGAATGTTGAACAGGATTTTCTATTATGCAAATAGTACTATTATTATCAATATAAATAACAGTATTCATAAAATTGTACCCATAGTCTAGCAGTTGGTTTTGGATCCAGAGAACCTGTCCACATCAACTTGCAGCAGCCACATATTCAGCCTCAGTTATAGAAGTGGCAATTATAGTTTGTTTCTTGCATTGCCAAGAGATCAGCCTATTTCCCAAAAACTAACAACCTCCAATTATTGACTTCCTATCTTGTGTAGCTCCAGCATAGTCACTGTTAGTGTAAGCAACTAATTCCAATGGAGAGTCCTTAGAATACCAAAGTCCTAATGATGGTTTTCCTTTAAGGTATCTAAAGATTCTCTTAACAGCTAATAAGAATGGGACTGTCTTTGGAGAAAACCTGAAACCTTGCACATAGCACACACTGCAAACATGATATCTGGCCTGGTGCTGTAAGGATACATCATAGATCCTATCATAGATCTATATAAGATGTCATTCTACTTTAGATACGCATTCTATCTTGATATCCAAATGCTTTTCCAAATCTGTTGGAGTAGAGGCAGACTTCACATCTGAGTAGTTGAACTTTCTTAAAATCTCATGGACATATTTATCTTGACTGATAAAAATTCATTTCTTGTTCTGTTTGACCTATAATCCCAAAAAGAAGGTGAGTTCTCCCATAGAACTCATTTAAAACTTATCCTTCATAAGCTTCTCAAAATCATCACATAATTCCTTCTTTGTTGATCCAAAGAATATTGGTTATCCCATAGATTTGAACAAGCAAGATATGTCCCTTATGTCTCTTGATGAATAATATTTGATCAATCTTTCCTCTTTCAAAACCATTGCACAAGAGATAAGTTGCCAAAGTGTCATACCAAGCTCTGGGTGCTTGATGCATGCCATATAATGCTTTCACTACCTTATAGACTTTATCAGGATGGTCAGGATCTTCAAAACCTGGAGGTTGACATACATATACCTCTCTTCAATTGACCTATTACAGGAAGGCCCTTTTTTTTAGTCAATTTGTAGACCAATAAAACCCATATAAGAAGCATAAGCTAGGAACAGTCTGATGGCCTCAATTCTAGCCATATGAGCAAAGACTTCATTATAGTCTATGCCCTCTTCTTGAGTATGTCCTTGAGCAACAAGTCTTGCTTTGTTTCCTGTGACAATCCCCTTTCATCTTTCTTATTGTGTATACCACTTTGTACCAATTGCTCTTATGTACTATTAGGTAAATCTACAAAGAATCCACGACCTTTTGCAGTTTGAACTAAAGAAGTTCCTCCTGCATTGCTTACTACCACATGCTGGGAATCTCTAGAGTTAAGAAAACTCTTTTGTTCTTCTGAGACGAGGTAAACAAACAAAAAAGACATGTATGAAGATCTTGATGAGTCTTCCCTTCATATATAGCACTAAGAAATCCTTTTTTAGAGTAAGAAGTTTTCATCTGTCTTGTTTGAAACAAATGACTGACATCACCAATTCAATTGCCAATGGGATGATCTTTGTGATTCTTTGTGTGAGGGTGGTAGGGACTTTTCATTAGATTTGAGTCATGTTCCCCAATTCAATTTATTGGACATCCACATGTGTGTAGTCTTCAGATGCAGGACTAGGTCCTACCAAGTCTTCAGGAGTAGCAGTATTAACTTCAGGAAGAGCAGTACTAACTTCTCTACTACTAGTTATTAATATCTGGACTGGCAGTATTAACTTGTTGATCAGCAGTACTATTTTCCTTAAGATTGCTACCATCATGAGATCTCTTTTGTAGCAGTAGCTTCATCATGTAACTCATCTTTATCCTTCTTTTTTGAGCATCATCAACAATTTAGTGTGAAGCATCACCAAAATATGAAGCATCCTTCCTATTTGGTAATTAAAATCCTAATCTCTGTTCTTTGTGAGGAGATGTGCTAGACTCAGAAAAAACTCCTTGTATACCTGCAAATCATTAGAAGATTTTCCTGCAACCACTGGTACATAATTCATTGATTGAGTTAGAGAATCAAGATCAAACACCACTTTGGACCATTTCCTTTCAATTCATAGCTTATTCTCTAATGAACACTATGAAGTTTTCCTAAACTTTTCTGGTTCTAATGTTGTATACCCTAAAGCTTTGTACTTATCGGAATTCCATACAACGAACCTTCTCACTCTTTTCATCAAAACTTGGCCAAATTATCTAAGTATTAGAATGTTAAATGCATCAAAAGGTTTCATGAAGCTATAGCAGGTTTAAAATCCTTAAGGAGTTATAAGAGTCTTGTTTATGAGGCTTGACTATTAAAGACCCTATCTGTACATAGCAAATAGTGAAAACTGCTTCTGCCAAAATGTTGTAGTTCAACTTTGAGTCTGCTAACCATTGTCTTGCAGCCTCAATGAGTGTCTATTCTTCCTTTCAGCTACTCCAATTTTGCTGAGGAGTCCTAAGCTATACTATATTCTATTTTAATACCTTTCTCCCCTACAGGTATAAAATCAATCTCCATCACCTTGTTTTTAACTCTTCCCATTTTTCACTTCTGTTTATTTTAATTCTTATCCACTAGGTTTTATACTTCGGTGTATGAAGTTTTTTAAAGATATCACTTGTTTCATCCTAGTGTTATAAGAAAACCCATGAAAATCTACTATAATCATCAGTGACTACTAAGCAGTATTTTTTATGCATTAGACTACTAATAAAAGTTGGACCAAAGAGATCCATATGCAGCATAAACAATGGCTTAGTAATGGGATTAAAGGCCTTGGTCTTATAAGAGGCTCTGTGTTGCTTGCTGTAAGACAGGCAACAAGTTTGGTCATTCTCAAATTCTTTTTAAAGGCAAATCTCTTACAAGATTTTCTTTGACAAGTTTATTAATATTCTTAAAATTGACATGACCAAGCCTTTAATGCCATAGTATTGATTCCTCAGATGTAGCCTTTGTAACTAGACAAGTTAAACCATCTTTAGGAACTATGTTTTTCATATCTAAAAACTGTAACATGTTATCCTGTCTTGGGAAATTTTAAGATGTAATATGATTTTCATCAGGCAACTTAAAAATTAGGAGATAGAACAAGACATTTAGAATCAGTAAAAAGAACATAGTTCTTTTTGTCACACATCTGTGAGACACTAAGAAGTGAACTTTATAATCTGTGACACAAGTAGACATCATCAAAATCAAGTTATCAGTTTTAATAGTTACCTTTGCAGTAATTTGCACTCCATTTGCTCCTCCACCAAAAGTAGCATAACCTCCATCAAAGTCTTTGGAAATATGAAAGATTGGGCTTTGTTTCAGACACTGTGCCTTAAGCATCCACATATCACAAAAACCTTTATCTTTTAGCTGTGAATTGTCTGAAACACAAAACTTATGAAGTTAGTGTTCTCTTGGGGAACCCAAGCCATTACTGACTTGGATCTGCCTCGTGCATCAATGTAATTATATTTGTTGAAACCCAGTGATGCGCCATTGGGTTTGATAGGTCTCCAAACCCAACATGCTAAGGGCTTAACAACATTAAATCCCCTTGCCTTGATAGTATTAACATTTTGCCTACAAGTATTAACATTTTGATTATAAGACCTTTTTGTTAATGCTGTTCTCTTGTAAAAGGGCCTGTGAACTGTTGATTGTGCTTGATTTTGAAAATATGTCCTTGGTCTAGCACAATGAACTGTTGATTTTGGGTGAGCAGTATAAGAAGGCCTAACAGTATTAAAAGACCTAGCAGTACTAAAAGGTCTGCCAGTGTTAACAGACCTAACAGTATTAACATGCCTTGCATTATTAAAAACCCAATTTTTTGGCCAGTCTTTATTAAGACTGCTGTTAGAGCCATATGTTTGTGTACATTAGGACAACTGTATTGAATATGGTCAAAACTTCCACAGATAAAACATGCCTTGTTATTAAAAACAAAGTTACATCCTAATTGATTGGATTTTTAACCATTCCGATTCCTTTGGTTTCTCTAGGTCTTTGGTGACCTGTACATCTCTGATATACTAATGGACTCTTCTAACTGGTTTTTCAGGTTTAACAAACATCTTTTCTTAGTAGCAGTAGATATTTTATTAAAAATAAATATATTAATAAAAATAAAAAAATTTATAAAAAAAAAAACAACAGTTGTCT
Organism: Tanacetum coccineum; assembly: GCA_026074375.1. Taxonomy (NCBI): domain Eukaryota; kingdom Viridiplantae; phylum Streptophyta; class Magnoliopsida; order Asterales; family Asteraceae; genus Tanacetum; species Tanacetum coccineum. The sequence goes on from BQNB010003273.1 coordinate 98,018, forward strand.
TTTCATCCTTAGGGATAGACATCAACATCATCCTATCATTGACACTCATCTTCAATGATTGGAGCATCATTATTCTCTCTAGTGCTTTCTTAGGTTCTTCTTTCCTAAACTTGATTAGCAGGACATAAAAAAACTTTCTTTTCAATCTTTGTCTACTTAAGTGGAGACTTATCAGAGCTAGAATCGTCTTTGTTGGTGTTTTAGAGTCATCAGTATTTCTCCTTAGAATTATCTGACTTCTTTATCACAAACAAATGGTAGGTTTTAACTTGAATCCTCGGACCTTTACTCATTTACCTCAGGTTGTTTGAATTCTTCTAGACCTGAATAAGATAAGTCTAAAGGTGTTGATCTATTAAGAATCAAGGGATGAGCTAAGGGGATAACATTATAACCAAAACACTTTTTGCTTTTGTCAGTTATCTGACTTGCTAACAAGCTGATCTTACGGTTTTTGGTTGATTTTTCAAACTTTGCAATCTTAAACTCAAACCCCTCCTTTTCTTCCTTAACCTTTTCAAGTTCAGTCCTAAGTAATCCCATTAGATACTCTTTGTGACCTACACTTCTTTTAAGCAAAGCAATTTCCTCAGAAAAAAGGACTTCAGATTCTTTATATTTAAGAATTTGCCCTTCTAAAATTGATAAACCTCTTTTGTATGTAGAAGCTTAAAAACCAGTATCATCTAATTTAACAAGTAAATCATCATACTGTTTCTTTAGAGCTTCATAATTTTGCAAACAAGATTTAGAACAAGATTTATCATTTGTTACCTCAGAATCTAAGAATGCCATGAGAGGCACATGTTTGCTTGATTTCTTTCCTTTGCATGTCACTCAATCAAACCTGCACCAACTATAAGAACACATTGCCTTTTAAGAAGCATCTTTCAATCCTTTATGGCCTTTGTTGAGCTACTTTGATTCCATTCTGTTGTCTTTATTACTCCTTGGTGCTCTGCATTCTCTGGCAAAATGTCCCATTTTATGGCAGTTAAAACATTCTATCTTTGATTTATCATATCCTGCAGTACTGCTTCCATCAATGATGATCTTCTTTCCAGTTCTCTGATAGAACTTTCTTGCCCTCATGCTTAGTAGTGTCATATTCCACTTTAGATCTATTTCTTCCAAATCATCATCATGAAGTTGCTCAAGATCTTCATGAACTAGTTGAGACCCTTATGGTTGAGTGGATAAAAAGGCATGTACTGTGGCATCACTAAAACTAGCAGTACTAATTTTAGTACTAGCAGTATTAACTTTGGTGGTACCAGTACTAACTCCAGGGTTAACAGTATTAGTACTGCTTGCACCTGAAGTGGTTAGAATGCAAGTCTTATATCTTTGTTTGTGCCAACAATTTTCTTATCTTCTGTTCAACATCTTAAAATTGTTGTTACAAATCATCCAGACCATAGTATCAAAGGCGGGTTTGGTCATCAGACTACCACATGAGTATCCCATCAGAAGGTAAGCTCCTCAAAAATTTAAACATTTGATCTTCTGGGAGGAGTAACTACACCCAGATATTGCCAATCTAATAAACAAGGCTTTTGATGCTGTTAAAGATAGGTATCAAAGTGATTCTGAGTCTTGTATGCATTAAAGTTTTTATACTGGTTGCTTCTGGAGGGCCTTCTGTGTCTTCTTGTTGCTTCATTTCCTCCAAACGAGCTTTTATTAGCAGCGAAACATTGAATTGAGCATATCATTACTGGTCAAGGTAAGTTGATGTTCATTAGGCAGTGCCATGAGCAGTAGACTTCGAGCCTTTACATCATTCTTTTTGCAAATCTTTTCTTCAGCAGTAGAAGGCACAGTCATCTTCAATGCTGTTGATGGACCAGATTCTGGTGCTGTAACAGGAATAGGTACCCACGAATTCCCATTCTCAATTACCTCCCAAAGAGCATAATCCTAGATTTGAAAGTATTGTTTGATCCTTATCTCCCACATCTCATACTCCCCGAGTTTGAGCATGGGAATCTTTGCCAACGCATTGTTCTAAGAATTTTCTAACTCCATTACACCTAGATCAAAGTTTCTCTAAGCAAGGCTCTGATACCCACTTGTTGTTCCCACGCCTTGATCGATTTCTTTAAGTAGTTAAAAGTGTTTGTTACCTTGGAGGAATCCAAAATAACTTGTTGAGACTTTGTAATGTACTACCAAAGTGTATGCGGAATTTACACTTTGATACTCTAGAGGTGTTTATCAATAGAACAGTAGTAATCAAACGAACAATGAACAATGAAATAATAACAAACTGCTTCAATATTATCAGAATAATAATACGAGTACTCTTGTAGTACTGGGGTTACAACCTTGAAGCTATCATAATCTATTTCTAAAATATTCGACTAAGTATATAAAAGTGTATATGTATCCTAAACCTAGGATCTCCTTTTATAGAACACAAGGAGTCCTTTACAAGATAACTACCTATCTTTCAGGATCAGTTATAAACATCCCATAATAATCTCCATGCATACTTATCTCCAAGTCAGCAGCTTTGACCATCAGTAGTATTAATTCTTTCTCCTAGCAGTATTAACTAACACCAGCAGTACTAAGTTTGTACTGGCAGTACTAAGTTTGTACTGGCAGTACTAACTCCATTAGTACTGTTAGTTTTACCTTGACAATATTAACTCTTGTGAAGATTTATTCCTAACATAACTTAGCCACAAGGTTGGGATGTGCCGAGACGAAAGTCGCTACATGGGATGATCTCGCCTTCAAACTTATTATTCTCGGGTGGAACGTGAAACATAGAATTGTGCAAAACGTTGATCCATGGTTGAAATTCAAAATAGCACATACACCTAAGATATAATAATTGTCGGGAGTGAAAAGTTCACAAGTTGCAAATATGAGTAGTGTTAGCATCTTAACTGATATTTAACTGTGATTTCGTTTTAAGCTTGGTTTGGAATAAGTGAAAAGTCGGGGACGATGAATTTATCCTTTTTAGGGCATTCTCGGATCGAAATGCATCTTGTTCTATGATCCCTAAAAGTTATAAAATAACGAAAGTCAAATAAGTTAGTTAGTTGCTTAAAATGAAAAGTACAAAAAAAATGAGAAAAATAAAAAATACAAAAATATGTGTAGGAATAAGTGTATACAAAAAAATGGTAAAGACGGGGGCTTTTCAAAACTTATGAGTCTTTAATTCCCTTGATGAACACTTAGCTACTTTTCGAGGTTATTAGTCAAGGGGGATCGAGATTCTTAGTTTTCTAAGTGCTTACTTCATAGCATTGCGTGAGGACACGACAATGTCTTAGTATGGGGGATTTTGGTATGCGTGTAATTACACATACCTTTTAACTAATAAAAAGACCCTAAACGACCAAAAACGCACATAAAAATAAATCGCCGCCAAGACCGATTTATCGCTTGAAGGTGGTCGACCGCCGAGATACCGCCGAGCGATTTTTACAACCTTGGAAGAAAACCACGGATCATGAAAAAAAAACGAGTATTATGCACATCACTAAATTTATAAAGCCTAAAGGAACCATTTAACCCCAAAAAATACATTACTTTATTGTTCAGTATTAATTTACTCATTTATGTTTTTTTAAGAATAAATCTTAGCTCGGCCACTACAACGTATTCAATATTTCAATAGAGATTAGAGAAAGTTGAGTTATAAAGAAATAATATGGCTGCAAGATCATGCAGCTACAATCGCTGCATAAATTACAAAAAATATCACCTGATCTCCTAAGTAAGCTACTTCATGATCTAAGGGATTCATACCAACAATTTTGAATATCCTTGTACGAGCAATCGTTGGTATAGACTTTAAAGGCCAATTTGAAAAGTATATTATGTAAAAACATCTTTATATAATATTTACCCATAGAAGGAAAACAAGTCATCTCACTGATTAGTTTCTTGATAATATCACAAACATATACTTAATATATGTTTGTTAAACTTTACAATAGAAATATAATGAACATTATTCAAACTGGAATACATATTGATATTTTGGCCATTAATAGACGCGAATTGGCTGCAAAAATGTTGCAACTAATATATTCCAAAGTAATCAAGCTTGTTGTGACCAGGAAGACCTTTTACAACGTCAGAATGATGATTCAAATACTAACAAAATATATCCAACTTATAATTCATTCTATCATCAAGAAAACCTAAAAGTACCTGACCATCAGCAGCACAAGTAACAATGCTTCTATCATCAGTGCCCGGCATAATCTTTGCTTGAAAAATATTGTCAGCATGACCCGAATGAAATGAAAGTTTAACATTTCCATTTTCCCAGTCCCAAAATATAACTTTCTTATCATCAGATCCCGAAACAAGAACATCTCCATCCCCATTAAAGCTGACTGTGTTCACACATCCTCGGTGTTTTTCTAGCTTCCTCGATAGATTAAGTCGTAGGACTATATCCTAACACAGGCAAAACACATTTATTAAAGCATTGTGATAGAAAACAAATATACTGAATAATATAGTAGCCATCAAAAGGGCACGTTTGGGGTAAGTTTATTGCATTGTCATAATACAATAAGCTGGTATGAGTATCCAGACAGACACCTTATGCATAAAATTTAGCAAATTTAAAGACCTTGTTATATCTAAAATGCAAACACTAGCACAGTAGCACCCACCCAATAATTGATGAAATTGATGATATAAAGGATAAGAAATGATTAAAAATAAATAAAACCTCAGAAGCAGCGATACGATTAAAGAATTTTCTGGTAGAAAGATGGCCGACTTCACGGCGGCAAATATCGATAACCGCCGTGTCAATGCTCGCATCACGTTCCCTTTTCTTCTTCGGTGGTGACGTCATCCTTAAACAATTACAATCGATGATAAATGTTAGATCAATACAAAGAAATTGAAATGATGAGTAATGATAATTACCTGATAAGTAAAAACAAAGAGGATGATATTATTATGTAGCGGTTCGTTCGTGTTAACTGTTATTTCTTACTTTTGTTAACAAAGGAGGTGGGTTATAAGCGCCAGCCGTGGCACATTTTGCATAGAGAGTTTTTATTAGAGACTGTGTGTTGGGTTGGGTTGGGCTGGGCTGTGTGTTGGGTTGGGTCATGAGTCTTAGATGGTTTGGTTTTAGATGGGTAAATATTTTTAAGGAATAAGTCTAGTTGGGTCTCTTTTAATATTTATAGATGGGTCTTGTTGGGTATAATATTGTTTCATCTGTTTTTGACGTTTTTATACGTTTTTGACCGATTTTGGTTGTTTTCGACCGTTTTTAACCGACTTTGAACAGATTTCGACCGTTTCGACCGATTTCGACTATTTTCGATCGATTTCCACCGATTTCGAACGATTTCTATCGATTTCGACCATTTTTGGCCGATTTCGTTCGTTTTCGACCTATTTCGACCGATTTCGACCGTTTTCTACCGATTACAACTGATTTCGACCGATTTTAACCTATTTCCACAGATTTTGACCGATTTCGACCGTTTTCGTCCGATTTCGACCGTTTCTACCAGTTTCGACCGATTTCGATCGTTTTCAACCGCTTTTGACCGTTTTCGATCGATTTTGACCGACTTCGATCGATTTCGTCCGTCTTAGACTAATTTTGGTCCGTTTTCGATCGTTATCAACCGATTTCAAATGATTTTGATCGTTTTCTATCGTTTTCGTTCGATTTTGACCGTGTTCGACCGATTTCGATCGATTTTGACCGTTTTCGGTCGAATTCGGTTGAAATCGATCAAAAATAATGGAAAACGGTCAAAATCGATCGAAATCCGTCGAAATCGGTCAAAACGGGGGGAAACGGTCAAAATCGGTCAAAAACGTGTGAAATCGGTCGAAAACGGTCAAAATCTGTCAAAAACGGTCGGAATTCGTAAAAAACGGTCGAAATCGGTCGCAAACAGTCGAAATCGGTCAAAAACGATCGAAAACGGACGAAATCGGTCAAAAACGGTCAAAACGGTCGAAATCGGTCAAAAACGTGCGAATTCGGTCAAAAATAGTCAAAATCCGTCGAAATCGGTCAAAACGATCGAAATCAGTCGAAAACGGACGAAATCGGTCGAAAACGATAGAAAACAGACGAAATCGTGCGAAAACCATTGAAATCGGTATAAAACGGTCGAAATCGGTATAAAACGGTCGAAAACAGACAAAATCGGTCGAAAACGGACGAAAATGGACGAAATCGGTCGAAAACAGTCAAAAACGTTCAAAATTGGTCGAATCGGTCGAAAACGTATAAAAACGTTAAAACGGATGTAAAATGCTATACCCAACAAGACCCGTCTATAAATATTAAGGGAGACCCAACTAGATCCATCCCTTAAAAATATTTACCCAACTAGACTCATCTATAATATTAAGGGAAAAATGCTAGACCCATCTATAAATTTAAAAGAGACCCATCTAGACCCATCTATAATATTAAGAGAAAAATGCTAGACCCATCTATAAATTTAAAGGAGACCCATCTCGACTCATTCTTTAAAAATATTTAATCAACTAGACTCAAATTTAACCAATGGGTCTAAAATTGCCACCTCTAGTTTTTATATAAAAGTTTCTTTGTCGTTCGATTATAAATTTCAATCGATTTTGACCGGTTTCGACAGATTTTGACTGTTTTCGTCCGTTTTTGATGATTTCCTCCGTTTTCGATCGATTTTGACCATTTTTGACATATTTCGATTGATTTTGACTGTTTTCGACCGATTTGGACCATTTTTGAACGTTTTAGACCGTTTTCGACCGATTTCGACCATTTAGTCCGTTTTCGACTGATTTTAATCGATTTTGACCGATTTCGACCAATTTCTATCGTTTTCGACGGATTTCAACCGATTTCGACGGATTTTAATCGATTTCGACCGTTTTTGACAATTTTTAACCTATTTTGACCGTTTTGACATATTTCGACCGTTTGAACGTTTTCGTCCGTTTTTAAACATTATGAAACATTTTTGTACGTTTTCGTCTATTTTTGTACGATTTGTTCGTTTACGCCCTTCTCCGTTTTTCTTTGTTTTCCTACGTTGCTTTTGTTTTCGTACATTTTATACGATTTTATACGTCTTAATATGATTTTTACATTCTTATAAAAAGTACTAAAACGTATAAAAACGGATAAAACTTTTGAAAACGTTCAAAAACGTATTTAAGCGTAGAAAAATGTACAAAACGAACGAAAACGGTCGAAAACGATCAAAATCGGTTGAAATCGGTGGAAATTGGTCGAAAACGATCGAAATCGGTCAAATCGACACAAAAATCGTTCGAAAAACGTCGAAATCGGTTGAAATCCATCGAAAACGATCAAAAACGATGGAAATCGGTCAAAATCAGTTGAAATCAGTCGAAAACGATCGAAATCGGTCGAAAACTGTTGAAATCGGTCGACATCGGTCGAAAACGGACTAAAACAGTCAAAATCGCTTGAAAACGGTCTAAAAAGTTCAAAAATGTCCAAATCGGTCGAAAACTGTCGAAAACGGTCGAAATTGGTTGAAATCTATCAAAAACGGTCGAAATCGGTCGAAATCGATCGAAAACGGACGAAATCAGTCGAAATTGCTTTGGGTGGTGCCGGTAGTGATCGATTTGGAGGTGGTGGTGGTGGGTCGTCTGAATGCTAGGTTGCTGGAAAATCATGTTAGAGAAAAGGTAACTTGATGGTGACCTGGTAACCTCTTAATTGTCTTCATTTGCAACAAAAAAAAAGTTGGGTACATTAAATTGTGAAAAAAAAATTGAGTACATTAAATTGAAATTGAGTATAAGTTTAGTACACTTTTATGCAATTTGCCCTAGATTATAAAGTTTGTAGCAGATGATTCACATAAAAAAAAGTGAACACTTTTATAAAAATAACATAGCATTTAGCCTACGACTAAAGAAATTCCACATTCCAATCATTTACTAATTGTTTTGACTTATCTCTATCTATACATATAAAAGAGATTAGTATCTCTCACCTCGTTTAATGGAAAAAAAATTAAGTAATCCAAGTATTAATGCATAATGTACAACCTCTAATGCAAACATCAACAAAATAGTTTCTTTAATATTAATACATAATTGATACACCCCATTACTTAAAATCTATACTACATATAAAAGAGATTAGTATCTATCTCCTCATTTAATGGAAAAAATTAAGTAATCCAAGTATTAATGCATAATGTACAACCTCTAATGCAAACATCAACAAAATAGTTTCTTTAATATTAATACATAATTGATACACCTCATTACTTAAAAATACAATCATATATTCACATTGTACAACAACTAAAAGCATATATTTACAAAATCGTGCATATGATGTCTCCCTAAAATGATGGTGCATATAGTTTTGAAAATCGGACCGGACGAATGAGTTCAACCAGAAACCAGAGTCACCATCGGTTCTGCTAGCCAATAAAAGCCGTCCGAAGACAAACCGGAGAGGACCAGTCGAAACCAATAAAACGGGTTAACCGGGCGTCACCGGGATCAAATTCTTTTTATTATCTGGTTAATCGTCACAGGGTACCCGCCGTCGCAACGCGCGGGTACCCTGCTAGTTCTTCTTTATATAATTTTATTTACATTTCTTATAACAGAATAAAACATATAGCATCAACTTAGTGCAATATTAAACCTTAAAAATATACACCAAAATCAGAAATTTATTCTTAAACCCATGATTTTAACCTGACATCAAACTCATATTTAATCTTCTCACTGTGTAGCAGCCATTGGATTAAACTAATCAACACTTCTTGAGCATCTCCCGTCGACCGAAAAGCAGCAAACTGAAATATTGTTAAAACGTTTTCAAAATTCGATAATCAGTTTTAGTGTTTGAATAGAGCAATCTGATCCTAATTATTTTAAACTGAAATAAGCACTTTTCAATAATGAGATAGGTTAATATTATCCGTTTTCAATAGTGCGTAAGGGGTGTCTAGGATTGCTTATTGTAACAGTTGACGTTTCTTTAGATAACAAAATGTGCATTTTAGAACACGCTATTCTCAAACTGATTATTCAAAACTATTGCTTCACAATCAACTAATCAACAATCTCAAACACACTTCAAACTGTATACCAGTTGTATCAAAACACCATTAACAAATCAACAATTTCTAAGAAGCAATCCCAAATGCCCCTAAGGTTATTCAATAATACTAATAAAAGTATGTTCCAATTGCCTAACTTAATCCCAAACACTGCCTAATAAAAAAAACATAGAACTAAAGCAAATTAGCAACTAACATTTAGAAAAGAGTGTTATGAAGAATGAGACACAATCTGTGAGCCAACTTATAACACAACATAGTGACACATTCAGCACCTACTTTAGATTCAGGTAAGTATTATTAAACTTAAGATGTACAAAATAAATCAAAAATGGTTATTGTGATTGTCGTTTGTAGTATTAAACTACCCACTTGCAATCCGAGTTGTGTTTCAATGGTATTGCTACAAATGACAAAAAGTACACATTATTAGTTACCAATATTAAGCAGACAAATTTAAAAAATAGGAGTAGACATTTAAAATACCATAATAGTAATCAATGAACGATCCACATGTTCGAATCGTATATTGCACGGTCTTAATCCTCATGCTGGAGCTCAGGATTTGCTTTATTCAGTTTAGCAAGGGTGTCAGCCCGCAATGGTTTGCGGCCTCGTCGCCACTCCTCATATAAAGAGAAAGATTGGTAATGTTGAGTAAGTACAACTCGAGAAACAAAGTCCATGTATTAGAATTAACCAACTCTTCTAATTATTCTAAGCAACAAAATATGTGAAAAAAGAAAATAACAGTTAATGTGAAATTAATGTTTAAGGAGTAGAGTTGTTTACCACGCAACGGGTCCATGTTATTTCTTTTTACAAACGCTTTAGGCGTCAACAAAAACACCCAATTTCAGAAACTCACAAATTAACCGACACATGGTGGTTCTCGCACAAAAAACAACCAATTTTAAAAACACCAACCTATGAGCTCACGATACACTAACCTGTGAGCTCCTTTTCAAAATTAACAACAAAAACACCCAATTCCACATATCTACGCCTCGTCATAATATTGCAGGTGAACAGAGGCGTTAAAAAGTATCATTACCTTAACAATAATACCACAAGCAATTGCACATTGTCCCCCGACACTAAGGCGTCTTATAAAAATACAACAATATCTGCATAAAACATCATAAAAATCCCCCGTACATTTGAGAATTGCATTATGTTGGATACCTTTAGGTTGCTTTTGGTCACAGTGTGAATAACAAATCGACAAACCAAACTATAAGGAGTGTCGACAAAATTGTTTTAGAGGCTCATACAGGCAAGGGGCCGAAAAAAAGGTTACGTCCGCCATGGCTGCAAGTGTAGTAACTTGCCCCGCCAAGATGTGGAGAATTAACCCCTCGTCGTCGAAGATTCATCACAGCCAATATTTATGTTTATAAGCCAAGCCAAATGTAGGTCGGCATCCTCCTTTTCCCCTCTATTTATTTTCCCAAACACGTGACAGTAAAGCACGCAAACCACAAACAACCAGAAACTCATGAAGGTAAATTTGGGCACAGATTTGCGAGTGCGGGACATGTGAAAAAGGCATGTGGCCCGCCATGGCTGCAAGCACGATGACGTGCTACCTCGCCAAGATACGGGCCAATTTCACCTACCACGATCCATCAACTCCAAACGCAATAGTGTTTTCATCGCCCACAACAGATACATCAAGTTAGAAAATAGTATATAATCATACAGTGCTAACCAAGCATTACAAAGCACCAACAAAAGGTATCCAACCCACCATGATTGCAAACACCACTCTCGTAGTGTTGCCTGGTCAACAAACCGCACAAATCTAAGGGTACATTTATACACCCAACATGGCTGCAAACCCGACAGGTTTTCCCACCATGCAAATCAACATCCATGTGCTTTGCCCCGCCAAAATGTAAATGGTTACGCTTTTCGCTGAATTGCATCGCAATGGATGCAAGTTAATAAACTTTACTAAAAAGTAGTATGCTTTTGTGCGATGTATACTTCATATAAATTAATTATACCACAAAAGGCAGTTTCATCTTCATACATGTGATGGGTACGTGTCCATACGTATTGTTTACGACACATACACATTAACAAAAAACAGAAACCAAACACATACATCAAACCACCGATTACCTTGCCAAAACACGCATGCTTACGCACCCACCTAAACTGCTCATCGACACACACCGATCAACATCGCCACACACCATAAACGGCGGCAACGAAGAAATCGATAGCATCGAAGAGACTGTAGCATAGGTGACATTCTACATAGTTTAACTCATTCACGTCTAAAATTATTTTTCAACTCATGAGAGTACAACACGAAAACAACAACAATGTTACCAACCAAAGTAGCTAATATATCACACCCCCAAATTTCACTACAGCGAAAAACTGGATTTGGGATTGTGACTTCATGGCATGAAGAGGGCTTGATACAAGAGATAAACCTCTACATGCCATTATACCAATGCAGACTCCTTATATTCCGTAAGGTAGAACACCTTAGAAAACATTGCTAAAGTGTCAACATAAAGTTGGTGAGTTCATAGGTTTTGTTGTTTGATAATAGTGATGAACCACAAGATTTATAACCATAGCATGAAATATAGTAATCCTATATATCACAATAAAAAGTATTTACTATTGTCTAAGCTCATGACACCGAAGCGTTAACATGTATCATCAATGATAAGCCCATGCAGATGTTCAACCCGCAACATCCATAACTGACTCAAATGAAACTGTGTTTGCTTGACTAATGTCAGTCCAAGACAAACAGAGATGTCAATCCCTATAGATCTATCCATAACATTCGCGCTTACAAGTAATTAATGGTTCATGATAAATTGGGCAACATAGCAAGTTGGGTTGAATAGGGACTTAGACCCAATAGTAATTCAGTAAATGTACTTGTGTTCAACTGTTAAAAATAAGCAATGTTCTCACCCCAAAAAATGATTTAAAACAGTAAGTAGGGGCTATGAAAACTCACCATGTCGGTTAATCGTCTGGAATTGATAATGGATCAATGTACGTCAAATAGTGACTCAGTCAAACACCTAAGTAATTATGATAAATCTGAGTTTACGTTCTAAAACTTAACGTATGAAATGACTTATACAAATGGGTCAACAAAGGGCATTGTCGTTTATGAGATAACGTTTTATGTTTTCAAAATGTTGATTAAACCGTTGGCCCTAGGGGTGATACACGACTTTACACTCATAAGTATATATACATAAGTTGATAAAGTCATGCATCGTAACTTATATATATAAGCTCATGCGATTTATATCTTAGGAGAATACAAGTATTAGTTGTAAATTACTAAGTCTATATATGTCTTTAGCACGTCTGTTTATTCATATTGATGTCGTTAATTAATTCATAGATTTACATATCCCGGTCCGTTCGACTTGTTTAAATAATTTATAAAAATTATTTATTCACATTTAATACTCTTAAGTTTTAAAATAGCAAGTTTAGCCCCTCTGTTTTATAGGTTAAGGAATTTACACATTCAACCTTTAAATCTTCACGTTAGCACTTTTAACTGTTCAAAATAGTATTTATTGAATAATTAACCTTTTATATTTCAATTTCTACGCTTTTAATCCTATAACTTTTACGTTCTCAACTCGACTAGGCTTTAAATATTTTATTGTCGAATAACTTATATAACCCTTGTTGGGTTCGTTTACTCGTTTAAAAAAAACTAATTTCCTGGTTACTATTTTTAAGTCATCAAAAAATGTCACTTATAGTTTATTTCACGTTTCAAAATAGCATTGTTCGTTAATAGTTTGTCATTTCTTTAGCCTCGGCATGGAAAGTCCCAATTGGACTGAGACATATACGTTCCACCATCTTTTTACATCTAAGTTTTATAGTAATATTACATGTTAGGTGGCCCTATATAAACATATACAACAAAACAGCCCATGTGGTCCTTGGCTTTCTCCTTTTCCTGTTTGATCTCAGCCGACCCAACAGTGAGGTTAGTAGCCACTGTTGTGGCTTATTCTTCCTCATAATATCACACACAACATGCATAACTATGTTTTCCCTACTTACTCCATAAGATCCCTTTTTATATGGCTAGTCATGAGTTAGTTAAACGTTGAGATACAAGGACGTTGTCACGTTCTTAGCAAGCTTTAAACAGTTGCGACAAAGGGCAGCAGTCTGTTATTGCTTCGCCGTGGTATTGAGGTGGTGCCTCAATGGTGGAAAAGTCGGTGCCAGAGCACCTACGATGGTCCCTGGTATGGATACCACAACGAGCACACCTTGCTCGGGTCTTTCGGGGGCTGTGACGTCCAACAGTGAGCCAACGACTCGCTGTGGTTCGTCACATGTCCACTAGTTACGACCAGATAACGCGCCGAGGTCAGCACCTATTGGCGCCTATGCAAATTACGTATACCCTAACATATACCCATCCCTCGTAAGCCAATGTTTTTAATCACGTACATGTTTAAAGTTTTATAAGGTTTCTTGTTACTCGTTTTCAAAATGATATGCCTTTGCAACCCTTAGTTTCCTATACGGTCGATAATCCCATGCATGGTTCGACCAAAAGGTTTTGGAAATATGTACCGAATACCGGGTCACGCATGGAGGTGTGGCAGTATGTCGTGTTGTACATGCCATGCATACCGAAACCCTCGTCTAGTCTGCCAAGGTAGGCGCGTGTCTTTTATGTCGTTATTGGGATAAAATGGCATGACAAAATAAGCTTAGACGTTAAGCCATTTGAGGGCGACTTACCGAGGTCCAAGCTGTGACTCTGAGGAGAAGTGATGGTGATAGGTCGCTCGAACTACCCTTAGGTACTATCCCTGTTAAACTCGACGCCTCTTAACCTTTGAGTCCAACGAAACCCTAAACTCCACCCGTGTTTGTTTCCTTCTTGATTTTGTAAATAAGTGGTGCTAGAAGTGTAAGCGTATGGTTCATATTTATACAACGAATTACTTGTTCGGTTACTAGGACTTTCAATTACATGTGAAAGAGGCACTATTCTCTCCATACTATTGAAACATATGATAATATACCATTTCATGATACTAGTTACCATCAGTGGTATATCTCTTACTATTCTTGTCCTTTGAACTTTTTATCAGATGTTGGGACATAATAACATGTGAAGGTCTTGAAAAGAAAAGAGAGATATAAGTAGGGTAGTCATGTAAGGAACATACATGATGATGTCTAGCTATATTTTTTTTAAATTTGGTCACGGGTATTTATTTGAGTGCTATTTACAAGTTCTATAATATCTTTTTAGACATAAAGGCGATAATAGAAATATTCGCGTGCTATTTAGGCTTTCTATAACACGAAGTAATGCATGTCGTTTATAGAATAACTTTCTTTTGAGATTAAAGGTAAATTTTGTAAATTTCGCGGTACATAACCTTACTTAATGAAAAAGAGAAATCTAAATTTTACGGGGTGCCACATAATATGAATCCCGAGCCATGAATCCGTAGCTAAAGAGAAGGGTCAACCCGCCATGGCTGCAAATCTAATTAATTGCCCCGCCAACGCCCAAAACAACAACACGTTGAGCATCCATTAACTAAATCCAATTGGTATCACAAATAAAAACCCCAACAACCATAAAAAAAGAAACCACAAACCCTAACCCCAGTAACCCTAACCCTAATTAATAGAATAAGTCAACAAAAAGTTAAATCGAAATTAAAAAAATTACTAACCCCAGAAGTAACAACAATCTTAACAACCCAACAGGAATATCAGTGTATGTAATCATATCATTATAAATATATACAATCATTAGGATCGCTGTCCCTAAGAGCTACATCATATCATTCAAGAATGAAACCCCAACAACCGTGACAACGCCACAACAAAATCAGCCTGTGTAATCGGCATGATAGAGAGAGAGAAAGGATCGGTTAGAAAGAGAGGGGATCGGTGGTGTGTTGTATGTATTTGGTGTGTGTTTTATGTTAATATGTATGTGTCTATGTATACATACCCACCACGTGTATGTGGTATAAACAAAAAAGGACGGGTCAGTTGAGCCGGGGCGGATAGCGGGTTAGGGCAGCTTTCCGGGTCAGCGATCCTGATGATTGTATATATTTATAATAAATAAGGGCCCATATATGGACGTCACTCATATTTCTAGTTTTTTTACTATTAAAATTAAAATGGGCTTATTGTTTTACTTAATTTAACAAGGTTTTTAGATAGATAGGTTACACAATTTTTTAATTTTATTCGTTTAAGTTGTCAAACTTTTCCTTATGAGATTGGGGTATTAGAGTATACAGATTTGACTTTCAAGTAGTAAAACACCAAAACCGTGTTCATTCAGGTTACTTGAAAAACTGATAACTAGGAGATTGTATTTTTACCTTATCCATCTCAGCTTTTTTTAGGCCCCATTGTCCAAGTCAGTTTTCCACTTTCCATTTTCTTATATGATATAATCTAAACACATAACCCCTCAATAATTTTTCCCCATTTCCTCTTTATCTTGGATTTTCCAACTTTTTTAATCCAACTAAAACAATCATAAAATAAATGGCCAATCTTTGCTGGTGTGGATAATTAGCAACTTACAAAACATCATGAACAATTAACAACCTGCCTCTCAGATTTCTTGGTTGCCCCAACTACTTGGATCATAATAGTAGTTGTAATTACTTTAGGTAGGTGGATGGTGAATTGCCAAATCAGTGGTATCAAGGAAAGATGTATCTTTTTCATGTCAACCTAAGGAATGCTCAAGATGAGTTTAGGAATGCTCAAGATGAGTTGGTTCAAGTGAATGCTGAAAGGGCTCGGGTTGCATTCTTTAACAAGATGATGATGCTTTTGGTGTCGTCTATGTTCCTTATTAGGTTTATGAAGGTTGTCATTATGATGTAATCTTGTATTAGGTTTTTGGGTAGGTCTTTTCTGCAAGATTGTAATGGTTTTACGTAATGATATTTTGGTATTAATGAAATATGAAGTGTTTTGGTAAAAACCTTGAACCTTTTGTTATTAATCTGTTTTGTGATAAAAAAAAGCCAAGTTAAGTGACACAAAATCTATACAAAAGTTGTACAAAATACAAAATACATAAACTGACATTCATTCCATTTGTCACTCATAAGTTCAGTGATACAAAATCCAACTTAAGTGACACAAAAGCTAAGTTACCATCATCTTTAGTTTAGTTAATTGCCCATACAAGCCAAGTGATACAAAATAAAGGGAAATACAGTTATGTTCAAATACAGTTAATACAACATAAAAGCTATTTAACAAGCATTGCATCTTCTGGTGTCAATCCTGGATCAGGTTAGGGTGGCTTGTTAAACATGATCTTCTTGATTCTTTTAGACTCTCTCCTTATGACTGATGTAGGAGATCGTGCAGGAACAACTGGTGCAGGAAGAGTCTGTGAAGCAGGAACAGTTGGTGAAGGTTCATCAATTAGATCTTGTAATGTTATTGGTTCTGTATTAGTCACTGGGATTTCATTAGCACCTAACAAATCATCTAGTGATCTATCATATGGCCAAGCAAGAACTATATACCTTGCATATTCTATATAGAATGCTAAAAAAGTCAAATAGAAGGCAAAAAACAGTTAAATACTAAAAAGTCAAATAGTTAAGATCACTTACTCCTACCATTGTTTCTCCATCAACTGGATCCCATGAAACACCATAACCAATTGGCCTTATACCATGAGGGTATGCACTTGATTTTGATCCTGTTAGGAATAAGAAAAGTGTTTATTATTAATAAGAATTGGTCATTGTAAAGTTTATAGTTTAGATAGTAATTATATTATAATAAAGTCTATCTTGGTCAAACTTAAGTAATATTGACCAAGGTTTGACTAAAGTAGGAAAATAGATAGGACTAGTCAGTAAGTATAAATACCCATTTAGAAGGGGTATTTATACAAGATCTTTACATTGTAAACACACACTTCCTCAACCTCCCTTCTATTTTCCATTCTTAATGAAAACTTTGAAAATGATAAAGAATACTCTCTAGCTCCTCTCTCTAATTCTATTAACTTTCGTATGATACTATAGTGCAAACATGAGATATAACAAGTGGTACCTATTACCGGGATAGATCTAGTATGTGTTTTCGTGTATCAAATCAAGCTTAATTGTGTGATTTTTTGATTGTAGAGCTTTCAGAACTAAGAAAATGTTTAAGTTTCATATAATTTGGATATTAGATTTACTATTTGACGTGATTTTGATCTTAAAACGCTATTATTAACTTTCGTAAACCTCAAGTTGTAGATTAAATAGCTAGTATACGAAAATTATTCGTTTAGAGTTTATTTTGATCAAAAATAATTGAATTTAATAGCTTTCGTAACGATGAAAACTAGTTTCAGTAACTGTTTTTGTGCTTAAACTGCTTTCATAACATAGATAACAGGTTTCGGAAACTATTTTTAGTGATAAGACAACTTTCGTATCGTAGAATTAAGGTTTCGGTAATTGTTTTTAGGCAAGAAAGTTACTTCGTAAAACAGTTTAGCTTTCACATCACTGATTGAGATTTCGGTAATTGTTATACGTAAGTACAATGGCTTTCGAAAACCAGTTCTTAGCTTTCAGAAACTAGTCAATAGCTTTTGTAAACTAGTAATTAGCTTTCGGAACATAGAACTTAGTAAATTTGAAAAGATAACTTTAGTAATTATCACCTAAAACTGCATAAAATCGTATTTACAGGTTTCTTGATAGTTTCGTAGCAAAGAATTTACG
Organism: Tanacetum coccineum; assembly: GCA_026074375.1. Lineage (NCBI taxonomy): Eukaryota > Viridiplantae > Streptophyta > Magnoliopsida > Asterales > Asteraceae > Tanacetum > Tanacetum coccineum. The sequence goes on from BQNB010003273.1 coordinate 115,854, forward strand.
AAAGTTGAGGTTTCTTAAGTTTTGCGAAAGTAGTGGACATTTGGAATTTACAAAAGTAGAGGTTTCGTATATTGGAGCTTTCAGTAACCGTTTGTTGGTTTCATATTCTATGGAGCTTTCGTATTCTGTGGACCTTTCATATTCTGTGGTTTCGTAATTGAGGTTTCGTATCAAGAACTTGGTCTTGGTTTCGTATTCCAAAGGTTTCATATCACATGTTTCATATAGAAGGTTTCGTATCAAAGTTTCATATAGGAGGTTTTCATATACCAAGGTTTTGTATTTCCAAAGGTTTCATATTACAGTCTTGACACCGTTTCATAACATTGAGGTTTCATAAGAATTTGTTTCGTAAACAGAGGTTTCGTAACATAGCTTTCCTATTTGAAGGTTTCATAATCTAGTTTTTGACTTTGAATGTTTCGTATCTTAGTTTTAGAGGTTTTGAAACACAGTCTTTGGGGTTTCGTAACACAGTTTCAGAGGTTTCAAATCTTCTTACTTTCGGAAATTGAGCT